>MDKJ01234761.1:0-16357 GCA_005239525.1 Nicotiana knightiana | reverse complement strand
CTCGTTTGTACCCATGTTCTAGCAGGAATTTTGATAATCATTCGTACCATGCTCTTGGTTCTTATTTGAGACCAGATAGAGCCTTGTCGAGTTTGTATACGTGGTCAGGTGACTCCTTGCTTTCAAAACCTGGAGGGTGCTTGACAAATACATCTTCGTTCAGATAGCCATTGAGAAAGACACTCTTAACATCCATCTGATGAAGAGTGAATTCCATGTGTGTAACAAATGCTATAAGAAGTCTGATTGCCTCCAATCTTGCCACCGGGGCAAAGGTCTCATCATAGTCAATTCCTTCTTCTTGACTATACCCTTGAACAACTAATATTGCCTTATTACTTGTAACAGTTCCATCCTCATCGAGCTTGTTCCTGAAGACCCACTTGGTGCCAATCACTGATCTGTCTAGTGGCCTGGGTACCAAGTGCCATACTTGACTTCTTTCAAACTGATTCAGCTCTTCTTGCATGGCATTTACCCAATCAGCATCTTGTAGGGCTTCCCCAATGTTCTTTGGTTCGATCATGGATAGAAAGGCATCAAACGCACACAGATTTTTCAAGGATGATCTTGTTTTGATTCTGGATGCCAAATCTGTTATGATGTTCTCAAGAGGGTGAGAACTCTGATATCTGTGTGGTTTAAGTACCAGCTGTTCATTCCTAGACGATTCCATGGTGTCTTGTTGCTGTGGAGCAGGATCAGGGTCAGGTTACATATGTTGAATTCCCCCTGTCATGATGCTTGGGGTAGTTGAGCCTGGTCCATCACCTGTTCCACCTTCCATGCTTGCTTCAATGTGATCACTTTTTCTTACCAGTCCAAGCTCCTCATCTTCAGGTTCCTGTCTCTCAGCAAGAATGTTAGTTTCATCAAAGACAATATGTATACTTTATTCTACACACATATTTCTTTTATTATACACTTTATAAGATTTTCTATGTGATGAATATCCCAAGAATACCCCCTCATCACTTCTGTGGTCAAATTTTCCTAGCATATCTTTGCCATTATTATGCACAAAACACTTGCATCCAAAATCCCTAAAGTGGGATATGTTGGGCTTTCTCCCTTTAAGTAATTCATAGGGAGTTTTCTCTACCAGAGGTCTGGTCATGCATCTATTGATTATGTAACAAGCAATGTTTATTGCTTCAGTCCAGAAGCTGTGAGGTAGTTTGCTAGATAGAAGCATGGTTCTTGCCATGTCTTCAAGACTTATGTTTTTCCTTTTAACAACCCCATTTTGCTGTGGGGTTCTAGGAGCAGAAAAGTTATAACACCATGTTCATCACAGAATTCAACAAACCTAGTGTGAGCATGTGATTTTTACTCGCCATATCGTCCTATAAAAATCTCAATAAATCAATTGATTTTATGAATTTTTGTTGATTTTTCAGTGATTAATTGTGAAAGATTTGTATTTTCTGCATATCCATAATTCATATATATTTTTTTTAAAATTATTAAAAATTGCATCACTATTATCAAAGAATTACAAAGTTGTAATTAACTAAATAATAGACGAATGATGGTAATACAATTTTGATAACTAATTACTAAAAATCAATCATTTTTATTCCATAAATCATAGATTAATTAGGAATATAAAATTAGTCATTTTATTCTTGATTAATCGGTAAATAGATGAAAAATAAGATTTAAATTAATTACTACATTTTTTGGATTAAATTCAATTTTTAACTTAATTAGATTAATTAAGTTAATTAGTTAAGAAAGAAAAATCGGACCTGGGCCAAGAAAAACCCAGGCCCAATCCCTATACACTCAAGCAACCCAGTCCCAAACCCCATTACCCGGCCAACCCTGTCTATTACCCAAGACGACCTCGTTTTGTCCCCTCCAAATCCCAGCCATTGGATCGATTTGATCAAACGCCTCCCAAACTCCCCCTCTAAACTATATAAGTGTCCAAACTAAACCCCACCCCCCTCATTTCACCAAAGACTCACACCCCCCCTGTCCGTCTCTCTCACATCTCTCTAAACACCAAACCCTAGCCGTCACCCTCCGCCTGCCGGTGGCGGACGACCTCCAAACCACCCCAAACTTTCACCCTATGATCCTCTCCTCACCCTTAACTCCATCCCAGCATCAGTTTCCCCAGAAACCCACCCAAGTCCCTTCGATTTCAGATCAAGAAAGCAGAAAACCTAGTTTCCTATTACCAGTCTATTCAGAATAACTAATGGTTCAAAGCTACATGAGTCAACAACTCTTGATGAGAGATATTGATTCATGTGGGTTTGGATCCTTTCCAAACTCCGCCGGAATCCGGCCAAACACCCGCTGATATCACCCTCTCCCCATTTTTTTTTTCTTTTCTTATCTGTTTGTCTTTTCTTGTGTTTTGGTTTCCTTTTCCGATTAAAATCATTACTTTTCAGTTTTTGTTCTCATATGTCACTGTTCCTTTGTTCTTGTTTGCTTTCTTCCTTTTTCTTCTTGTTCTTTTCCCTTCAATTAAGTTTGGTTTAAAAAGTGGCTCCATACACGTTTGAATAGTAGCCGCATTAGGGTTCGTGACTGCTTGCTTAAAAATTAGGTGAATACTGCTTCGAAGGTCATTATAAGACCCTAGTTACTCACTGTTTTCCTTTATGTTTTCTTTTACCTGTTCATGTTTTCTGTTTTTAGTTTAAAGTCCCAAATGCATTTAGTTTAGGTTGTTATCACTATTTTTGTATGATTTAATTGTTCAAGTTTAGTAATTTGTATGACCAAGCTTAGCATTAGGTTTTTGTTTAGTTTCCTTTCTCTGCTAATTTTCAAACATTTTTATGTTGGTGAATTATGTCAATAAACAAGCATGAACAACTGATCGATTAAATCCCTGAATTCATATGTTGAAATGCTTCTTAGTAAATAAGCCTCAATTAGTTATTTTGCTCATGTTTTGTTTGAGGTCGTCATTTGTTTTAGCTTTGATTTTGCTGTCTATGTTATTAGTCTCCCTTAGATATTAACTTCCATTTAATCATAGTTTAAATTGCAACTCTTAGGTTAGATTGGCCTATTCACGTAACTTAAACAAACTAATTCCCCCTAGGCTCAAGTGAAACTTAAACAGGCTTTAATACAAGAAAACTGACTAAGTCCAAACAACTTAGTTAACTCTCATTAATCAACCAAAATCCTAAAAAATCAGTTGATAATTAGAAAACTAATCAACCAATTAGGCTAAAAACTCAGTTCTAAAACAATGTTTGGTCATGATTTAACCTAGACTTAGCAAGACTAATTTAGTTAACAATAATTTCTCATAATCACTTGTTTAATAGATTTACCTAGTCTAATAGTCTCTTAAACAACTAACTAAGTCCTAAAATCTTCCTAAGGTAATTAATTTAGGACTAATTAACTAAACTAGACCATTTAACCTAGGCTTGAAAATTAGTTAAGTTTCTGATTTTAGGTAAGTGAGTTGACTTAATTAAACTAAATCAGTTAACTTAATTTAAGAAGTCAAAACTAATTGGTTTATTTTAATTAATTGATTTAAACATAAGTAAGTAGTACGAAACTAACTCTAGGCATTTAATCAATTAACCTTTAATTAATTAACTCAACCTTAGTTAAGAACAACTAATAGTTAACTAAAGAACATAGCTGGGGTTAACTAACCAAAGTTAATGCCTAGTTAACTAGTGAACCTAACTAGTGTTAGTTAACTAGAGTTAAATAATAACCCAAAGTGAGCTTAACCTTGATTACTCAATGGTAAATTCAGGGACTCCAAGGGGTACATTAGGTAACTCAGTTTAGGAAATCAGATTTTTAAGGATAAAAAGGACTTTTCTAAAGTAGGAAAGTTCTAGGATAGGGGCAGCTGTCCCAAAGGTAAGAATAACAGCTGCCCTATGTACTATTTAAGCTTATGAAATGGGAATATACTATAGGATAACCCCATTCCCAAATAGTCTATAAATAGACCCCCTTCCCGTTAGACTAAAGGAGGATTTTGGACACTCTGAAAATTCACTCTACAACTGCTTTTTACTGAACAATGGAAAACAAATCAGAATAGTTCTTTATTCAAAGGGTCAAAAACAAATCAGTAGAAAGAAATCTATTTTCTCAAGAATCCTTGATGGTTTTCTATGGGTCTTCTCAGTTGGTGGTCTTCTTTGATTTGCTTCTGATTTTTTCTGAAATTCCTCTAATTTGGGTTATGGAGCTGGGGTTAGTTTCTGGTTGTTGCTGGGTTTCTGGTTTGTGCTGCTTACATTGCTGCTGAATCTGCCTCTTCTTAGCTGTTTTGCTGTCTGCCTGACCTTTATTTGGTCAGGATCTTTGTTATTTTCTCTTCGAAAAGAGGTATGCAAAAATGAACTTAAATGAAATTATTATACTCAAAATTTGTTGTTAGTTTGATGCCAAATGCTTGATTCTTGTTATTTTTTTTGAGATTATGTCAAGGCTGAATCTTCTTCTTTGTTCTTGGTCTATGAATCTGAAGTAATATTTAGTTGATAAGATGTTAAGGAATCTGAATATATGTTGTAATCCTTAAGATTATTCTGTTTTGATTTTAAGTTGGTTAAAAATGTATTGAGTATCATGGGATATCAGTTTTATGTTAGTCCATTAGTGGAATAATCTGCACTTGGATGTTGAATCTGACCTCTTCTATGGTCAGGTTCTCTCTATAAGTGTGCAGAAAATATGCTTTCAATTGGGTCTCTTTGATCAATAAAGAGATTCAACAAGCAAGTCTCTAGATGGTTTAAGATATTGCCATTGGGGTAGATGAGTATGACTTCTTAATAGTCAAATTCACCCCTTAGTAGTGCACAAACATTAGTATGGTTGGCTTAAGTTTACCCTTTTAAAGGGTATGAAATATGTAATTAAGAAAGACATTAGAGTGAGGAATCTGAACCTTTGAATGGTCAGATTCATCCTCTAAAAATTCTAAATAAGCAAGTTTCTATATAGTTTAGAATTATGTTAGTATTAGCACTAAGGTAGATGAATCCGACTTTTAAATAGTCAAATTCACCCCCTTGGTAGTGCATAAACAGTAGCCTAGGGTGCTAGAAATCACCCTTACAGATATGGAGTGGGTAATTAAAAGGCCCGCTTAGAGAAAAGGATCTGAATCCTTCAATATGATCAGATTTATTCTCACAAAAATGCCTAAATGATCAAGTTAAGGAATTAATACGGACTAAAGATCTCAAGTATAAAAATGACAAGTCCAGAGGTGAATTGATCCTTTTATGATCACATTCACCCTGCGAAAGTGCATAAATAATTCTGCCAGGAAATATGGTTTGAACACAAGCATTATGAGAATTAAAATTGACCCTTCCATGGTCAGTTTGGTTTTGGGTAGTTGCATAACACTCAATCAATTGGGTTGTTTACAGATTCCGAGGGAAGGCACAAGTGTATGGCCTTAAAGGAATTCAAGTTAGGCAAATTAGCCAAAAATTTCCTTTTTTTTTGACTTTTCATTTTTTCTGAAAAGTGTATTTAGATGGCAGTAGTTTATATTCATTTTCAGAATTATTGTAATTAAAGACTGGACTGTATATATTTAAATTCTATTTTACTACTCATTTTTTCTTTCTGAAGAGTAGGCTATTTTATATTTATAATCCAATCCCTGTATTTTTCTAAAATAGCGTGACAACAGTAGGAAGTTGAGTGTATATATAAGCTGACATGTATATGATTTTATAAACACGCTGATTAAAAATGGCTATCACGATTAGAGTTACCATCAATGTAAGGTAGAATTAATCAGGCCTAATTCTATTCGCACCTAGTGAACTTTTATGAAATCAACATATGTAACGTATTCTTTTACAAAAGAATTTCGATTCTAGCGACATAAAAGAAACTATAGAATAGGCCTAGACTACAAAATTCAAACACTAATTATTCACTTTTGACAATCTGCATCCTTGAAAATCTAGTGATCTACTTGTACACAATTTGGCAAATCTTTGAATGTATTTGAGTGTAATTTTTTTTTTCCAAAAAATGATGACTAAAAATAACACTAAGACGCAGATTCCGATTAATATTTTGTGCAAACGTTCCTATTATGCTTATCCCTAGTGATGTAAGTTCAAATTATACATATCCCCTCTTGTTAGTTAGACGCAATTAGGATTGGCCAAAAGAGTTAAAATAATTTGGGGCTAAGATATGGCCATATCCCGAAACATGTTATCTTTAGGCTATTGGACATTATTTTTGGCAATCTTTAGGTAGAATGAATACCTTTAGTTTGAAATTAGACGAAAAATCGATCACTACCTCAAAATTACCCTAAACTACATTCGGGTGTGGCAACTCATGCCCCCGACCCTCAACTCCAAACAACTAAATAAAAATGCACATAACAATCACGGGTGCATTTCATGTGACGTGATTACCATGTGTTAAAAAACAACAAGTATACGTCATCGTAACTTGTCCAAGATAAATCCATAAAACATCCTAATGTTTTTTTTTAAAAACTAAAATGTTCCTTCAAATAGAAAACATAAAGAAAAATCAAATATCGCCTCAAATAGGCATTATAAAACTGTCACGACCATAGTCCTGACTACGTAATCTACACTCGCGTGCGACAACTCATGTCCCTGTCTTCAACTTCAAATTATAATAAAATCGCGTGTTGCAATTACAGGTGCATTTCATCTGGCGTAATTGCAATATGTCCAAAAACAAACAAGTGCACGCCATCGTGACATGTTTCAAGATAAATCCATAAATAGTAAAAGCGGCAAAAAAGTGAAAAAGGCTAAAAAGCACAGTAGGTTTAAAATATATAAATAATTAGATAATTAGGCCAAATATTAATAGTTAAGCGACCGTGCTAGAACCACGGAACTTGGGAATGCCTAACACCTTCTCCCGGGTTAACATAATTCTTTACTCGGATTTCTGGTCGCAGACAAATTAAAACAGAGTCAAAATTTCCTCGGCTTGGGATTTTTAAATAACTCGGTGTCTCGGAGCATCATCAAAAATTCAGGTGGCGACTCTGAAATAAATAAGTAAATCCCAAATCTGAATAATGTCAGTTTAATTGGAAAACTCCCTTATTACCCTTCATTAATCCGGTGGGTAGTGGAAAAAGGAGGTGTGACACTTAGCATTCTCAAATTCAGTACCATGGTCAGATCTTATTGATGCTAGTTGATGTCCTAATTGATTTTGAGTTTTCTTGACAAATGAGGTGAACATATCAAATGCTTCATCCTTAGATGCCAGGAATAAGGTCCAAGTGAACCTTGAATAATAATCAACTAGCACCATCACATATCTCTTACCACCTCTACTCAGAGTTCTCATAGGACCACATAGATCCATATGAACCAGTTCCAACGTCCTGGTGATACTGACTATTTTCTTACTTTTGAAAGAGGACCTTACATGCTTCCCCCGAGCACATGCCTCACAAACTTTGTCCTCCTTGAACTTAATGTTAGGAAGTCCTACCACTAAGTCCTTAGAGACTAGTTTGTTAAGCTGAGTTAGACTCGCATGACCAAGTCGTTTGTGCCACAGGAGGGGATCACTGCCCAACACACTTAGGCAAGTGAGTTCATTTTTAGACAGTGTTGACAAGTCTATGACATAGATGTTATTCATTCTTTTTCCCTGCAAAACAATCTTGTCAGTACAAAACATTTTGTGGAAGTAAAAGTAACCAGGTTACCTCTGTCACACAGTTGTGATACACTGATTAGGCTATATTTCAAGCCATCTATTAGATACACATGTTCAATGGATCGTGTGTCATCCTTACCTACCTTACCAACCCCAATAATATTCACCTTTCTTTCCGTTTCCAAAGGAGACATTTCCTCCTTTGAGACTTTCAAGTGAAAGGAACTGTTCCATGTTCCCAGTCATATGCTTTGAGCAACCACTATCCAAATACCAAATCTGGCTGCCTCCTCTCACTTGAACCTACAAAAAGAATCAGAGGTTAGTCTTAAGAACCCAAACTAGTTTGGGTCCTTTTCTATGAGAGAATGGATGAATCAAATTTTTCTTGGCCTAATTTGGTAGCCAGTTTTTCCTTTTTACAAACCTCTCATTTCTTCGACTAGCCTGCTCTTTTGCAGTACACTCATATTTGTAGTGCCCAGTCTTACCATAGTGGGTGTAGATTTTATTCTCAGGAAGAGTGAGATACTTGTTTTTGGGATCCCACTTGGGCAATTGACTTCCAAAGCCAATCCCTCTCCTGTTGCTACTATGATTCTCTTGAAGCCATATCAGGGCATCAGAGGATTTATTCCATTTACAAGTTCGATCTAATTCATGTTTGACTTTGCCAAGTTCTTCAATAAGAGTTCTTATCTGTTCATCCTTGGCATACATCTTATCTTTTAGTTTTCCCATGTTTTCTTCTAACATGATATGAGAATAATCAACAACCTTTTTACTGGATCCTAGTTTTAGCTTTAAGTTTTCAGATTTTAGTTCTAGAATCTCAGTTTCAAGTGGATGAACCTGGTTCAACAAGTCAGTGTTTTTCTTTTCAAATTCACTGACTCTGATTTCCAGGTTCATGCACTTTGATTTTAGCATTGCACATTCTTTAGATAGTTGATCCTTCTCTTTGGTTGTTTCCTCAGAATCATCTATGAAATCAAGTAGCAACTCAGAGAGTTTTTCCTTAGATAGGAACTTTACTTTGTTTTTAAGATGGGAGATACTTACCTCTGGTTCTTCATGTGATTCCTCATCAGATTCTCCAATTGCCATGAGCGCCTGATCTTCAGTCTCCACATCTTCTGATTCCTCATCTGAACTTTCCCCCCAAGCAACAACCATAACCTTTGTTGTAGTTTTCTTGTGTTGGACATGTTCCTTCTTCCTGTTCCTTTTTCCATTCTACTTCCCACTGAGGACAGTTTTTGATGAGATGGGTCAGTCTTACCACATTTATAGCATCCCTCGTTGGTTGGCCTTTTTGGGGCTTTTGCTGTGTTGTTGTTTCCTCCTCTAGAGATGCCATTCTTCCTCATGAGAAAGTTTCTGAATTCTTTGGTGATCATGGCCATCTCATCATCCTCCAGATCTGCTCCCTCAGTGATTCTTAGTGCTAGACTCCTCTCCTTCTTTGGACCATCCATCTTCATTGTCTGCCTTCTCAGTTCATAGGCAGTGAAGTTTCTCATCAGCTCATCTAATCTCAGGGTTGCCATATTTTTGGATTCCTGGATAGCAGTGATTTTGCTTTCCTAGGAAATAGGCAAGACCTCTTTTAGGATCTTCTCAACCACGTCCTCTTCAAGAATGACTCTTCCAAGAGACTTCAATTTATTATTCAAGGTTGTGAACTTTTTGTAGATCTCTTGGATAGTCTCTCCTTCTTTCATAGTGAAGTTTTCATACTGAGAGTATAGTAGAGTACCTCTTGACCTTTTTACCTGAGGTGTTCCTTCATGGGCTACTTGCAAGGTATCCCAGATCTCTTTGGCAGTGGTGCAGCTTTGGATTCTGCTGTACTCGTCTGGACCTAGTCCACACACTAGCCACTTTTTGGCCTTTGCATTCTTCTCCCATTTCTTCAGATCCTCAGCAGTGCAATCAGCTCTAGTCTTTGGTATATCTATACCTTCAGCAGTCTTCATCATGGTAGCTAGAGGACCATCAGTGACTATGTCCCAGAGTTCATAGTCTTCTCCAATCAGGTGGTCCTTCATCCTGTTTTTCCACCAAGAGTAATACTGGCCATTGAAGAGGGCCTTGCAGTTGATTGACCTTCCCAATTTCCAGGTGGTGCACTCATCTTGATCTTCTCCAAGGTGTTAGCCTTTCAAGGATAACCTGCTCTGATTCCAATTGATGTTTTTAGACATCAATACCACACAATTATATAAGTTAATTGTGAGGTACCCAATTTTTCGAGTGCTGTCTAACTGGAAGAACCTGGTTCTTCTTGATGTACTTACTTCTATTGTTGCGGAATATTAAAAACAGTAAAGTAAAAACACCGAAATTTTTACGTGGAAAACACCTGGCTCAAAAGGTGAAAAAACCACGACCTATTCCTCAGTAGGATTTGCTCAACCACTTCACTAAAAACTCTGAGCCAAATGGACTTACAAAATAAAATCTTTTATAATCCTAGGACTAACTGTAATCCCTTTGTAGTAACTAGCCCCTAGCTAATTTCTACAAGCTTCAAGTTAATTCTAACTTGAACAATGCGTGCCTATTACAATTGCTCCTATGAAATCTGAAAAGATACAATATTAAAACTCCTACTACAACCAACTAGACTCAATGATAAACAGACGAAAATGGTTCTTCTAGTTGGTCTGTAGCCTTTGTGTCGCATAATAATTCTGCTTGCAAAATATCTGGGAATTTTGCTTTCAGCTCTTGATTCACTTCTGCACTTGTGCGTTCTCTATTCAAGAAAAAATACTTCAATTATTTATAAAGTCAGTTGAGTTCTGGTCCGATTCTACCTGGGAGAACAAGTTCTTATCAAACTCAACTTCCTTCATTTGTTTCTGTCCTTGCTGAATTCAACTTCTATTCTCTCATCAATTTGCAACCTTTTCGCATTAGAAGATACTCTCCTTGTTCATTGATACTTCACAATCGCATTCATATCCTATGCATATAAGGTTTGTGTGCCAACATGTCAGGTCAAGTATGTGTGCTCTGATGGACCTGGTTCAACTGGTCAGACATTTGTCAATCTTCAAAACTATCCAGTGACTTAGGTCAACACTTTCCCATGTGTCGGGGGTAGTGAATGCCTTGAAAGGAGGTTTATTCAGAGCACAGTTCAGAGATCAGGTATTTCATTTCCGGCGGAGGAAAGGCAATCAGACTATAAGTGTTCAAGTTTGGGTTGATAGAGTAACGAGACTGGGTGTTTTCAAGTATGGTGGAATTTTCATCTGCGATGTGGTGTCGTCGTCCTCGATTGAATGTGTTAAGTTCGCCGGTGTTATGATCTTCTACAATTCACCTTTAGGGAAGGATATTGTGAGATAGTATTGGAGAGGCGGGTGTCAGAGATCGCGATGTGCGGTGGTCCAGGATTGAATGGGTATTTCTAATGCTGACGGCTCGAGAAAGAGGATCTTCGGAAGGGGTTGAAGTTAGTAGAAATCTATCGGTTCAAGTGCTACAGAGATAGATATTGATCTAAGGCAACAGCCTGGGCAGCAAAGGATGAGGAAGGACAAGTGGGAAGTGTCAGGAGGTGGTTAAATTCTAGAAGGCCAGGTGTAAGAAGCGAAAGTCGAGTAGTTGTTTAAAGGAGTGAGTTTGACCAAAGTGGGAGAGTGGCAGCGTAGCATATGGGTTCTGTAGTAGGATAGCTGCGCACCTTGAGGAAAAGTTTAGAGTGTTTTGGGAATTTTAGTGGACGGTGATTGGGTCCACGGGCTTAATTTGAAATATTGGCTATTATACAGCGTGAGATTGGATGCAACAGAAAGGAGTTGCTTGATATGAAGAAGGCTGCAATATAATTTGAATTGGAAGTTATTGTCGCACATTTAGTTGATGTCCATAAGAAGTGAACGGACTAGTTCAATTGGTGAATGAAAACGGGCTCAGGATGGGTCATTGATGTTGTAGTGATTTGACCTCGTGCAATAACGTTGGAAGATGTCGACATGTAATTTACACCGGGAGGGTTATCTCTTGTGAGAAGGTTAGAGGTCGCGTGGTTGGCAATGATTCTGCGAAGGATTTTACTGACTATCCAGTAAGAGGTCAAATATATGGATGTTGCTAGAGATTCAGAGTGTTCATTAAGTGCTAACAGAACGATTTCGAGTCCGTGTTATGGTTAAGTATCGAGCTTCTGGAGTGGATTATGAAAAAAGGGGCTTGGCATGTTCTATTTTATCTTCGGTCTGCGGTGTAGCATTGAAGAAAATGGAAGAAAATAACTTCGGACTCATAGAGGAAGTATCAGAATGAGTGTACCGATTAACAACAGTTGAATTGGCATGATGGTGGTAGTGACCAATTCCTTCCGCGTGTTAAGTTATACATGTGAATTGTGGCGGTGTGTGCGAGGCTTGACGACCGCCGTAATTGATTTTATTTGGAGGTATTCGAGTATTATGGCCTGTTATGTGCAGATGGATCCCGGAAGAGTTATGGTGGGTTAGATCACTACTTGAGATTGGTATTTTCTGCGGGTATGAGAATTCAGTCAAGTGTTGAAATGGTTCTCTTGAAATGAGTTAAGTAAAAGGTTTCTATATGATGAAGTGTTTACCCTATCGATAGTCCAGAAGTTAAGATGAAATTCTTGGGCTCTCGCGCATTGGTAGGATAGTTGCAGTGAGCGTCATGAAATTTGAAAGTTGAGGATCAAGGTTGCAGTTTGGGGTTAACAAGAATGTCACGAGCTCGGATGAGTAGGAAAGGATTCAGATGTTGGAGTAAGCTGGTATTGTCTTTGGCGTCACCTGAGATCAGTGTCCTGTGTAAGGGGCTTTGTGTTCTGACTTGCGGCTTCTTGATTTGCTTTACAACGTCAGTGCAGATGGTGGTATGGATGTGCAGACTTGTTACTGTGTGTGGAAGGTCGTGGGAACGTGACCGCGGGAAAATTGTATAAGTGTGACAGGTAGTCACTTAGTTGATCGAAGATTTGAAACCAAGAGTAAAGATTGTGGTGATATTGTTAATTTGAGGATTTATGCCTGAATGGCACTCGGTTTATTGGGGTATGGACTATGGAGGTTTACTCCGGTTATGATGGGTGACCTTGTGTGTTATGGAAGGAGGGGGATGGGGTATTATGGACCCATGAAAGGTTATTAGCCCAATATAGTACGATCAGAATCGGCTTGAGGTTGGTGGGTGGATTTAAATATGAATGTGGGCTCTATATCAGGTCTGATGTGTTCATTTCAGCATAGAACTCCTTATGGAGGAGTGTTCAAACGTTGGATGTTATTTCGTCTTCGGCTATTTCATGTAATGCTATATTGTGCCGTGTGAGTTGTGAAACAACTTGATAAATTTCACAGATCACACCTTAGTTGTGCTTGAGTTTTGTAGCGTATGGCGCTATTTGTCTCCCCAGGGATGGTATTATGCGGTTGGAGTGCTTGTGTCTGACATTCGGATGTTTCGTGATTATGAGAACTTTAGCTCGGTACGTATTTCCTTATAGATTTTATGTTTGGGTCGGGTGGCACGTCGCCACGGGTATGTTGTTTGGAGCGGGTTGTGCGCCGCAACAGTGTGATTTTAAGTACAGTCCGCTATATCTATTTCATGTGTTTTGCTTCCTATTTTCTGAGGAAAGTTCATATTAGTTGTGTGGGTTGAGTAGTCCCTTCCAGAGTTCGTTTTCTTTAGGTATCACATTCGAGTTTGTAGCCTATTGCTAAGTTACACGGACTCGCCTATTTTGGTGCCGTACCCGTCTCGATACGGGACGGGGACGGGAGCGAGGATGGGATACGTCCCGACTTCGGTTAACTGACTTCGGACACTTTGACCGGAGTCCATCAACAAATTTGGAAGAAAATTTAGATTTAGATTTCTCAAATTCTAAAATAAAATAGATTTAAGTTTCGGAAAATGGCATACCTTCAATTTTGTAGTATTTTTATATCATATTTGCTACTTTGTGTGTCAGAGAAACCAAGAATTCAAGGGTTATGTTCTGATTTTGGACTTCTTATAGACCCAGCAGGGATGTAGATGGAACTTGGTGGAACGACGTCGAATGACTTTCTTTTTCACTTATGAAGGAATAACGAAGGGACGTGAAGGCAGCGTGAATGGCGATCTGTAAGCGCTTGAAAGAAGTTGGGGAATTTTGAGCATCTAGACACGCTTGAAAGAAGTTGGGGAAGCTTGAAAGCAGTTGGGGAAGATGACCTGCAGTTCCTTAGGTCTAAAGAACTCTTAAATGTAATAAAATAATATAATAATAATAATAGAATAATAATACTAACAATTATAATATTATTGTAAAGATTTTACTGGTGATGTAGTGCCTTACAGTGACATATTTTTGGACTACCCGACAAAAAGTCATAAATGCTAGTGTTTTGCACATTCCAAGGTCACTCATGTTTGCCATCAAACCTTGGTAAATCTCTTTTAAAAATCTGTGGATATTGCAAGGCGATTAATGTTGATGAGGGTATTAGGTTGAGAGAGGAGAACATATGTCATAAATTAGATGCTTTCATGTACTAGTGTAACGACTCGATCGGTCATTTGAGCTCTAGCGTGCCGTTCAGCCGTTTGAGGTCATGAGCAGTTTCGTTTCAGGTGTTACGACTCGTACGTGTGGTCGGTGTTGAACTTCGGGAAGTTCGGAGTCATATTGGAAGGAAAATTCTCATTTCGTAAGGCTTAAGTTGGAAGAATTGACTAAGATTAGAATTTTGAGTAAACGACCTCGGAATCAAGATCTGAAGGTTCCAGCAGGTTCGTATGATGATTTCGGACTTGGGCGTATGTCCGGGTCGAGTTTTGGATAATACGGGAGCGTTTCGGCGTATATTGTGGAAGTTAGTATTTTAGAAGAATTTCATAAGTTTGGGTTGGAAGGCATATCAGTGTTATAGAGGTCCGTTTGGGATTCCGAGTCTGGGAATAGCTCTGTATGGTGATTCTGGAGTTGGGAGCGCGATCGGAAGTGAATTCGTATGTCCGGAGGTCATTTTGAAGTCATTTGGCTAAAGATAGAAATTTGAAGGTTTTTGAGAAGTTTGACCGAGAGTTTGACTTTTTGATATCGGGATCGGATTCCAATTCCGAAAGTTGGAGCAGGTCCATAATGTCGAATATGACTTGTGTGCAAAATTTGGGGTCAATCGGACATGATTTGATAGGTTTCGGCATCGATGTAGAAGTTTGAAATTTCAAAGTTCATAAAGCATGAATTGGAGTGCGATTCATGATTTCTACGTTGTTTGATGTGATTTGAGGCCTCGAGCGACTTCGTATCATGTTTTGGGACATGTTGGTATATTGTTAAGGTCCCGAGGGCCTCGGGTTGATTTCAGAAGGTTAACGGAATGGATTTCGGACCAAAATAGCTGCTGAAAATTCTGCAGCAAGTCTGTTTTGGGACAACAATTTATGCATCAAAGATCTAACTTTGGAAGTGTATATATAGGAATCTATAAGGAATATGAAAATTTTCAAAACATGAAAGTTGTAGATCTTGAAGTCTAGTTGACTATTTATCATTTGGAGTTTTGTGCAAAACGTTATGGCCGATTGAAGATGGCTGGTAGAGCAGTTTTGCAAGAATTTTCTGATGCATGGAACCGACTTTAGAATCTCATATCTCGGAATATATAAAGAGTTATATGGTTTAAAACCTATCAAATTAAAGATCTTCAAGTCTAGTTTCTATATCTTTAAACGGTTTATTATTTGGATATTTATACAAGGAGTTATGGGTGTTTTAACAGAAGGTGTTCAACAAGGGAAAATTGTAATAGGATGTACAACCTGCACAACACAAGCGTAAGGTACAACTCGATGAAGCATGAGCAGATTGTTTTAAACATGAATTTTGGCCCATTTCTTTCATTTCATTCATTTGGCTTGGATGATTTTGGAGAGCTCGGAGGGATTTTCACCAAGCAATACAAGGTAAGTGATTTCTTCCTATTTTTGAGTTAAATATGTGATCTTACATGGATTTGGACATGGAAAATTTGTATAAATTTGGGATTTTTTGGGAAGACCTAGAACTTGGAATTTTGGACTTTTACCATGAATTTGAGCATGAAAATTGTAACAACTTGTATATTTGAGTTAGTAAAGTTATGAGTAGAATTTATCTTCGAGAAATTTCGGAATCCGGGCACGTGGGCCCGAGGGCCCGAGGACATTTTGGTCAATTCTTTGAGCGGAGATGGGAGTTTATATAATCTGAATTTTTAACAAATATTTGAGTAGATTTTCATTGGTTCATCATTATTTGGATGGTTTGGGGGCGTTGCGCATCCATTGAATTCGACATAGAGGCTTGGAAGCCGGGTATGAATCTTCGGAGCGAGGTGAGTCTCCTTCCTAACCTTGTAAGAGGGAATTGTCCCCATAGGTGTTCTACGTACGGTGTGTAATTGTTTTGGGGTCTACGTGCGTATAAAGTAACGAGAGTCTGTACGTAGCGACTATTATATCATGTCGGGTAGTTTTAGGACTCACGAGCATGCCATTACGTGCCTTATGTGTATCTTTAGCCAAACTTTGAGTTGTTATTATATTTGAACCAGTATGCTTATTATCTTTGAACTAGTATGAAAATGGTAGAGAGTTGTCTCTAAATTTCCAGTGAATTAATCCTTGTTACAAGTATAGCCTCTACTGAGCTTATTGATAAATCTGA
>ML400394.1:0-31373 GCA_005239525.1 Nicotiana knightiana | reverse complement strand
CCATTAACTAAAGTCTAATACCCCCTCCTCCCAACTCGTCTCTCACCCCCTTCAGAGACCAGCTGACCTCCGCCCAGTTCCGCCGTACCCCCGTCGTCTGGCACCCTAGCTCCGCCGAGCGAAAATCGCCTCCGGCGCCGGAGCTTCTCCAATCAACCTCAACTTTTAACCAGACAATCCCCACGACCTCCTCAACCCCGTCCCACTATCAATTTCACCAAACACCCGTTCAATCTCCTCCAATTTCAAATCTGAAAAAAATTGAAAACTTAGTTCTCTCCCACGAGTTGATTCGAAGACTTTTAATGGCTCTAACCTACACGGATCGATCGCTCTTTTCAGCTCTTGAATGAGGAATATGCCAAAGCATATCCCATCCTTGAGCTCCCTATAAATAGACTTTCTTTTGACATATTAGGGGACTGACTTTTTGAACCTTTTTGCCTGCTGAAAATCTGGATACAGAAATTTCATATACACACACACAGTAGAAATCCTATACTGAAAGAACACTCGATTTAGGTATAGAAATATCTGAAAAAATCTGGTTTTCCTCAGTCTTGGTATTCTTGAACTTGGGTGGTAACTGACTGTTTTTTCTGGTTTTTTAAAAGTTTATCCGGTTGAAATCTATTTTCCTTGTTGGTCTTGCTTCAATTTCTTTTTTCAAGCTCTCACTTTCTGGGTTTCTCTACTGCTGGTCTTGTTGATTGTTAGTTGTTGTGTTGATCTCCAGTTTTTAGATCTGACCTTTATTTGGTCAAATTTTCTGCTGTTTTACTCTTAAAAAAGGTATGTATTAACTCTTCTTGTTCTCAATGAAATGCTGTATTGGAATTCTCTTCTTTTACTCATTGCTTAAGCTAGTTGTTCTTGATAAATAAGGTTGTTTCTTCTACTGTACGTAAATGTGGTTTTATAGATGTTTGTTAGAATGATAATGAACCTGTGAGTGTGACAAATACTGTTTTGATATCGGTATTTTTTGGTTGGTATATGTTGTTTAATGACTTTGTAGTAAATATTCATAGTTTCGAATAATAGAACAAGCTGCACTAGGATGATTGAATCTGGCCTTTTCTATGGTCAGATTATTTCCCTAAGAATGCACAAAATATGCTTTCAATTGAATCTCTTTGGTCAATAAAGATATTCAACAAGCAAGTCTCTAGATAGGTTAGTGTTAGCACTAGGGTGAATGAGTTTGACTTGTTAATAGTCAAATTCACCCCATAGTAGTGCATAAACAATAGGTGGCTGAAGTTTACCCCTCAAAAAGGGTATAAAGTATGTAGTTAAGAAGGGCACTAGGGTGAGGAATTTGAACCCTTGAGTGGTCAAATTCATCCCCAAAAAATGCCTATATAATCAAAGTACCATATAGTTTAGAATTATGTAAATGTTAGCACTAAGGTAGATGAATTTGACTCTTTGATAGTCAAATTCGTCCCATAACAGTGCATAAGCAGTTAATTAACTTGCTGAAATTGTACTTTCAAAGGATGTAAAATGGATAATCAAAGGCTCACTAGAGGAAAGAATCTGGAATCCTTCATCATGATCAGATTTATCCTCTTAAAACACCTAAATAATCAAGTTAAGGAACTAATATGGACTGAAGGTCCCCAAGTGTGAAAATGACAAGTCCGGAGGTGAGTTGATCCTTTCATGATCATATTCACCCTGAGAAAGTGTATAAATAATTCTGCCAGGTAATATGGTTTGAACACAAGCATTATCAGAATCAAAACTGACCTCTCCATGGTCCGTTTGGTTTTGGTTGTTGCACAACACTCAATCAACTGGGGGTGTTTACAGATTACAAAGGAAGGAACAAGTATATGGCCTTAAGGGAATTCAAGTTAGGCAACTTAGTTAAAAATTTCTTCTTTTAGCTTTCCATTTTTCTGTAAAGTGTATTTGGATGGCAGTAGTTTATATTCATTTTCAGAATCATGTAATTAAAGACTGGACTGTATACATTTGAATTCTTCTTAGTATTCATATTGGTTTTTTTTTCTTTTTTTTTTTTTTTAAAAAAAGGGGCTGTTTTTAGTAAATTTAATCCACCTTCCTATCTCCAAAATAGCATGACAACAATAGGAAATTGAGTGAATATTTAAGCTAGCATATATAGGATTTTATAAACATTTGCTGCTTTGAAAAATAGCTATCTCGATTTTAGTTATCATCAATATAAGGTAGAGTTAATTACGCCTAGTTCATTTCGCACCTATTAAACTTTCTGAAATCAACGTATGTAACATATTCTTAACAAATGAATTGCAATTCTGGTGATGCGTGCTCATGTTCAAACTGGTAAAAGAAACTATAGATTAGTTCTAGACTACAAATTCAAACGCCTGGTGTTCATTTTTGACGGCCTGCATCCTTGAAAGTCTTGTGATTTAGTTGTGCTCAATTTGGCAAATCTTTAGATGCATATGAGTGTAATTTTTCCCAAACAATTACAACTGAAAATAACACTAAAAATGCAGATTTTGACTATCGTTGTTAAGTACAAACGTTCCTGTTATGCTTATCCCTAGTAATGTTAGTTCGAACAATACATATCCTTTCCTGTTAACTAGACACAATTAGGATTGACCAAAAGAGTTGAAACAATTTGGGGCTAAAATATGGCCATATCCCAAAACATGTTATCTTTAGGCTATTGAACATCATTTTAGGCAATCTTTAGGTAGAATGAATACCTTTACTTTGAAATTTGACAAAAGTCGATCATTACTTCAAAATTACCTTAAATTACACTCGGGAGTGGCAACTCATGCCCCCGACCCTCAACTCCAAACAATTAATAAAAATGCACATAGCAACCACGGGTGCATTTCATGTGACGTGTTATTATGTGCTCAAAAACAACAAGTGCACGCCATCGTGACTTGTTTAAGATAAATCCATAAACATCCTAATTGATCTTAAAACCAAAAATGCTCATTCAAATAGAAAACATAAAGAATAATCAAACATCGCCTCAAATAGGCACTATAAAACCGTCACGACCATAGTCTTGACTACGTAATCTACATTTGGGTGTGACAACTCATGTCCCCGACTTCAACTTAAAACACTAATAAAAATCACATGTTGTAATTGCGGGTGCATTTCATGTGGCGTAGTTATAATGTGTCCAAAAACAAACAAGTGCACGCCATCGTGACTTGTTTCAAAATAATTTCATAAATATTATAAAGCGGCTAAAAAGTGAAAAAAGGATAAAATGCACAATAGGCTAAAATATGTAAATAATCAGATAATTTAGGCCAAATATTAATAGTTAAGCGACCGTGCTAGAACCACGGAACTCGGGAATGCCTAACACCTTCTCCCAGGTTAACAGAATTCCTTACTCGGATTTCTGGTCGCAGACATTTTAAACAGAGTCAAAAATTCCTCGGTTTAAGATTTCAATAAATAAATGGTGTCCCGGAAAACCGTTAAAAAATCTGGGTGGAGACTCTGAAATAATAAATAAATTCCAAAATCGAATAATGTCATTTTAATTGAAAAAACTCCCTTATTACCCCTTCATTAATCAGGGGGTAAAAAAAGGAGGTGTGACACTCTATATCCTGCTTGACTAGTAGCCAATAATGTTTTTGAATTTTTTCATTGAATTTAATATGTGTACCCTCTAATCTATGCATATCTTTGTCCAGAAGTATCTTTACAGGAGCTATATGCGCCAAACTACCCATATTGTTTTTCCCAATGCATAAGCCAAAATATTTGTCTTTCCCGAAAAATACCAAATAGTATAGTTATATCTTCAGTAGTTCCCTCCATTAGCGTTGCTAAATATCTATCTCTGTGCTAGTTTTAAATGTACTTTAAGCTCTTGTGCTATGTATAAATCTCATAGTGTTAAGTTATGCGTCTTTTGTTTTGATGATTTGACAAACTTCATGAGACAACCAGATAAGGAACCTGATACTATTAGTTCTCTTGTGTTCAAAGTAACTAGTCAGATGTTTGGTTCAATTCTCAACAAAATCAGATAAGGTAACAGCAGAAGAAACATATATGGATTAGTTCCCTGGTCGTCGTATAGTCAACTCTACAACTTTAAACATTCTCAAGACCATAGGATCACAAGGTTTCAGGTTAGGATCCAGTTTGGGATATGGCTCAACTCTTTAGAGTCGAAGGAACAGCTGAGGAAACAGGTGCCTACCAGTTCCGTAGGTGACTGTATGAAGTCAACTCTCCAGCTGGAAAGTTGTTGCCTGCACATGCTACAGTACATGAACATTGCAGCAATCAACTTTCTGTGAAAAGCTTTTTACCTACCTTGCTTACATCATCCAAGTGATGTCACAAATGAGATATTAATATCAAGCAAAGGAAAAAAAATCACTTGCACATTCAAGAACTCATCAAGCATTCTCTCAAATGTGTGTGTCAATCTTGCAAGTGATTCTCAAGGGCATCAAGAACGAAGAACAACATAACCAAGGACCAGGAGCAAAGACTGAAGATATCTTAAGTCCTTAGATTTGTTGAGTCTTTGTTATTTGTTCTTCATTTGTAACTTCTACCTAGCTTACTTAGAAGCATTTTTGTAGAAGATCTTTTGTAAATCATAAACATTTGAGTTTGTGTTGTGACTAGAGTTAGTCATAGGTTAAAGTCTTTGTAATAAGTGTGTTGCAAAGTGGCTTGTAATAGGTGTATTACAAGTTAGTGAGGTTGAAGTCTTTGTAATAGAGTCATTACAAAGTGGCTTGTAATGGGTGTATTGCAAGTTAGTGAAGTTGAAATCCTACCAGTATAGGTCGTAGTATTTATCCCCTTGAGTGGGGATTTTTCCACGTAAAAATCATGTGTTCTTTATTTACTGCCGATTTACTGTGCGAACAAATAGAGAATCTGGTTTCCTATACTGTTTGGTTTTACAGTCTGTTGCTTACAGTGGGAGCTGATAGAGAACCGGGTTCTGTATACAGTTTGGTGGACGCTTAGTTTCTATCAATTAGTATTAGAGCAGGTTATTTTCAAAATTTTAACACCTAGAAAAGATCCTCATCATGGCTGGTCCACCAAACTTCGAGGAAGGACAATCAACCTATAGACCTCCAAGATTCAACGACCAATACTATGGTTGGTGGAAAACAAGAATGCATGACTTTATTATGGCTGAAGACTCCGAGCTTTGGGATGTGATTTGTGATGGTCTCTTTGTCCCTATGAAGGTTGTTGGAGAGGGAACAAAGATTGTTCCAAAGACAAGAAAAGAATACAATGGTGCTGGCTGAAAAGATGTTAAGAAGAACTTCAAGGCGAAGAAGATTCTTGTGGGTGGTATTGGACCAGACGAGTATAATCGTATCTAGGCATGTGAATCTGCCAAGGAAATCTGGGAGGCTCTTCAGACGGCTCACGAAGGGACTACTCAGGTAAAGCAGTCCAAAATAGATATGTTGAGAACTGAGTATGAACCCTTTAAAATAAAAGAGGATGAGTACATTCAAGAGATGCATACCGCTTCACCTCCATAATCAATGAGCTTCATTCACTTGGTGAAATCATTCCAACCAACAACCTGGTCTAGAAGATACTCAGTGTTCTACTAGGTTCCTGGGAGAGCAAGGTTAATACTATCACTGAAGCCAAAGACTTGCAGAAGATGACTATTGACGAGCTTATTGGAAATCTCAAAACTTATGAGATGAAGAGAAGGAAGGATATTGAAAGAAGAGAGACCAGGAAGGAGAAGAACCTGGTTCTCAAGGCTGTCAACAAGGATTCAAGTGGTGATGAATCTGACATGGAGTATCTCACTCAAAGATTCCAAAAGATGATCCGAAAAAATGGTAGGATTCCAAAGAAAGGAAGTTCCAGCAGGAATTTCAAAGGAAATGATTGTTGTCACAAGTGTGGAAAGCCTGGACACTTCATTAAAGACTGTCCTCTTCATAAGCAGAATCATTACAAAGCCAACACTGAAAAGGTGGATAAGAGGAACCAAGTTCCTGACAAAAGACTCAAAAGAAAAGATGTCGCTGGCAGCGTTGTGAAACAGGCTCTTGCTGCATGGGAGACTCTTCCAGCGAATCCGAAGAAGATGATGGGCAAAGTGACAGCTCCATGATGGTATTGGAAAGTGAAGCAACTGAGTATGACTCTATTTTTTCCTTGATGGCGCAGTCTGATGATGATGGAGATGACGACGATGATGATGAGGTAAAAATTCTGGATGTTCAAAGAAGTTTGAAATACTATTCTCAAAAGAAGCTTATATCCTTAGCTAATGCTTTAATTGATGCATATCACAGTCTCATCAATGATAAAAATGCTCTAACCACGGAACTAGGAGAAATAGAACACAAGAGAGATAATCTAGTGGTGGTTATGGATGATCTAAAAGAGACCATTGAGAGTTTAAAAAGGGAAAATGATATCTTGACTGAGAGAATTGCAAACATAAAGCATGAGAGAGATGGCCTATTGGTAGTAGTTGTAGACCTAAAGGAAACAATTGAGGAAATAAGAAGAAAAAATAGGCCTGTGAACACTCAAAAGGGAAAGGAAGTTGTAAGTGAGGCACACCTTAGGCTTGAAAATGAGCTAAAATCAGTAAAATCTAGTCTGTGTGCTGAGCTTGAGAAAAATAGACAACTTCAGGTAGATCTAGGCAGAGTGAAGAGTGAGTTAGAAAAATCTCTTAAGTGGACCTGGTCCTCTGATGCAATCACTGCTATGTATATGAACAACGATGGAAACAGGCAGGGAATCGGGTTCAAAAGGGAAAAGACCCTACAACCCTCATAGCAAGTACGTTACTGTAACTGACAATTGGCTTTGCACTCATTGTGGCAACACTGGGCACTTTCAAGAAAATTGTAAGGCCAGAATTCAATCTCAACAGAAAAACAAAGTTTTTGTTGAAAAAGTAACTAATGCTAAGGAACCTGGTCCTTCACATAAAAAACGTATAATGCCTGCCTGGACGAAAAGAACCCTCATTCAACCATTTCCTCATTACAAAGGATCCAAACTTGTTTGGGTTCCTAAGTTTAACCCTTGATTTCCTTATGCAGGGAACAGTGAAAGGGAGCAGTCAATAGTGATACATGGATAGCGGCTGCTCGAAGCACATGACTGGAAGTACAAATGATTTCCTTTCACTGAAGGCCCTGTAGAGAAGGAGTGTATCATTTGGAAATGACAAGAAAGGATACATTCTAGGAGTAAGAAAGATCGGGAAGTCTTTTTCCCACTCTGTTGAAAATGTGTACTACGTGAAGGGGTTAAGTATAGCTTGCTGAGTATTTCCCAAATCTGTGACGAGGGTAACAAAATGGTATTTGTATCTAAAATATGCACAGTCACAAATCTTGTGACTGGTGAAATGATGTTAGTGGCCAAAAGATACAAAAACATCTATGTTACCAACTTTGAGTCCTTGCAAAATGAGGATCTTAGTTGTCTGAGTGTTGTTGATGAAAATGCTGAGCTATGTCCCAGAAGTTTGGGTCACGCAAGTTTCATGCTGCTAAACAAATTGGTCAAGAAGGACCTGGTTCGTGGTCTGCCCAAGTCAAGCTTCAAGGATCATAGGGTGTGTGATGCAGGTGTAAAAGGAAAGCAAGTCAGATCCTCTTTCAAGCACAAAAAGGAAGTTATAATCTCAAGACCACTTGATCTCCTCCATATGGATCTATGTGGACCTATGAGGGTGCCAGGTAGAGGAGGAAGAGGAATTCAAACTAGATCAAAGACAAGAAACTCACTCGCCTTCTTATCCTTTCTTTCTCAAATAGAGCCCAATAATATCAAGAAAGCATTTAAAAATGCTAACTAGATAGCTGCTATGCAAGAAGAACTCCATCAGTTGAGAGGAACCAAGTGTGGCACCTGGTTCCTAGGCCTTCAGACAAAATACTGGTAGGAACCTGGCCCAAAAGACTCTCACTTGAAGGCTACTAAGGGAATTTTGAGGTATCCTAAGGGAGTGAAGGATCTGGTCCTCATCTATTTTTTAGGAGATACTTTTGACTTGGTTGGATATGTTGATGTTGATTATATTGAATATCTGGTGGATAGAAAGAGCATATCTGGAATGACACATTTTCTCGGGTCATGCTTGATCTCATGGGGTGCAAAGAATCAAACTGTGTGGCTGTTTCTACTACTGAAGCTGAATCTGTGGTTGCTGCTTCTTGTTGTGCACTACTATAGATCGAGAAACATCTTGAAGACTTGGTGTATTTACAGCTTGAACCCGGTACAACATAAGAGGACAAAGCACATTGATGTGCGACATCACTTTTTGAGGGATAATGTTGAAAAGTTTCTTATTTGTATGAAGTTCTGGAAGACAGAGGACCAAGCAGTAGACATCTTCACCAAGGCGTTGAGCAGTGAACACTTTGAAATAAATCGTCTGGAGTTGGGGTTGATCAAGCTTAACTAAGGGCCTAGTCCCTTGATGATTGGCTATGTTAAGAAGGAAAAGTACAATGCTAAAAAGTGTTTTTTGGCGACATCTAACTCAAATCTATACTATTACTGTTATACATATATGGCAGTTTCAGGACAAAACAAGTAAGAGTGACAGTGCCCTTCTAGGAGTTTTTGCTCAAATTTTCAAAAACCGTCAAGGAACCTGGTTCTTGTGACTCAGGTTAGTAGTATCTTCAATACTTATATGCCTTTTTAAACTACTGAAGTGTAATGTCATTAACTTATTCCCATCTCTCTCCAAATTTTTGTAGTTCAAGATGTTAAACCTTTTCTTTACTGACCTGTTATCCCGAAAAAACCATTTCCTTCTCTTACACCCAACCAAAACCGATTCTTTTGTTAAAACTAAATCAATCTTATCTCAAAAAGAATCCTTCTCTCAAAATAAGCCAAAAGTGAACCCAACTCTGTCACCTCCCAAAATCCTTCTCAGGATGTTAATTCTAATGATGATCTTTTTCTTTTGGAGTTCTGTGTTTAAATGAACCTCTAATCCAGTGAAAAGGATTGATGAAAAATAGGCTGATTGATGTGACTTGCTGATGTGGTGATTGTGGAAGACAGAATGAAGTGGAAAAAATCTTCACTTGTGAAAAAAAAAATTTGAGAAAAGAAAGTTGGGTGAGAAAGATGCAACAGATGTATAAGGGTTAATAGATTGAGAAGAAGAAGAGGGATACATTGCCGCTCAGGAAAGAAAGGGTAGTGTGAGTGAGGAACATGGTTCCTTACATAAGAAAAAGGTTGACTTATCGGGTTTGGAGAGGTAGAAGACTCTGAAGTCTCAAAACGTGCTGTTAGGCAGAGCGTTGACTCTGATATTGCTGAAAAATGGAGGAACTTCTTGACATTGTTGATTTCAAAAAAAAATAAATAGAATAACCTATTTATTCCTCCAAGTCCCAGCGTTTATGAATAAGAAGTAAAAATTTCTATGTTGTATGTGATACTTTGATTCTATATGCAGTGGAACTGAGTTTGTTCTTGATGAGGAGAAGCTTGGGGAGATTCTTGGTGGTTTGGTTGATGGTTTAGCCTGCTCAGATAGGTAGAGAACCAGGCCCTTGTGGACCCTTGGCAGAATAGAATGTCAAGTTGAAGGGTGAGAATGAAAGATTGAGGAAATAGGTGGAGGATCTAAGAGAGCAGATGATCATTGATCAAAGGATTGTGAATGAACGAATGGACAAGCTCATCAAGACCTTAGCCCCTTACTTTTTCCTCCTGCCCAGTGATCCATGTCTTTCGCTCCTTCCAAATTCCCTTGAATTCCTATCTTCTTTTGATCCCTATGTTTGATGGCACTGGTACTTTAGTTGTTTAAATTTTCATATTATGTATTGTTGAAACTACTATGATTTTATTATAATTACTCTACTATGGGCAATCACTCTATTTTGTGCAATGACATTCACTTGTTGTTCTTGTTATTATTTATGTTGTGTTGCCCAAGTGGCATGAGTTAATGTTACTGAACTTCTTTTTGGTTGTGCTTCTTCTATTATTCTTTTCAATTATGCCAAAAGGGTAAAGTTATATAGGTGTCAACATGGGGGAGGAACAGAATCGAATTGATATGTTGTGTTGTGCATGAAAGATAATTCTACTTCGCAAGGGGAATGTTGAATGTTGCTGATAACATATTGATTATAGGTCTGATCCGCAGGGAAACATGTGAGGAATATGGTTCTCAAGGGGAACATTAATTCTGGGTTTTTCATCATCAAAAAGGGGGAAATTGATAAGTTATGTTATTTTGTGTTTTATGATTTGCCAACAATATTGAAGAACCACTTGTGATCAGTTCCTTTGGTCTGGTTCTCAAGGGGAATATGGCTGATTCACAGGGGGAACAATGTGGATATCTGGTTCTCAGGGCGAATATATCTGGTTCTCCGGGGGAATATCAATTCTAAGTTTGTCATCATCAAAAAGGGGGAAATTGTTAAGTTATGCATCTTTTGTTTTGATGATTTGACAAACTTCATGAGAGAACCAGATAAGGAACCTGATACTATTAGTTCTCTTGTGTTCAAAGTAACCAGTCAGATGTCTGGTTCAATTCTCAACAAAATCAGATAAGGGAATATCAGAAGGAACATATATGGATCAGTTCCCCTAGTTGTCGTATAGTCAACTCTACAGCTATAAACATTCTCAAGACCTTAAGATCACAAGGTTTCAGGTTGGGATCCAGTTTGGGATATGGCTCAACTCTTCAGAGTCGAAGGAACACCTGAGGAAACAGGTGCCTACCAGTTCCCGAGGTGACTGTACGAAGTCAACTCTCCAGTTGGAAAGTTGCTGCCTGCACATGCTACAGTACATGAACAGTGCAGCAGTCAACTTTCTGTGGAAAGCTTTTTACCTATCTTGCTTACATCATCCAAATGATGTCACAAATGAGATATTAACATCAAGCAAAGGAAAAACAAATCACTTGCACATTCAAGAACTCATCAAGCATTCTCTCAAGTGTGTGTCAATCTTGCAAGTGATTCTCAAGGGCATCAAGAATGAAGAACAACATAACCAAGGACCAGGTGCAAAGACTGAAGATATCTTAAGTCCTTAGGTTTGTTGAGTCTTTGTTATTTGTTCTTCATTTGTAACTTCTACCCAACTTACGTAGAAGCATTTCTGTAGAAGATCTTTTGTAAATCATAAACATTTGAGTTTGTGTTATGACTAGAGTTAGTCATAGGTTGAAGTCTTTGTAATAGAGTCATTACAAAGTGGCTTGTAATGAGTGTATTGCAAGTTAGTGAAGTTGAAATCCTACTAGTGTAGGTTGTGGTTTTTATCCCCTTGAGTAGGGATTTTTCCATGTAAAAATATTGTATGCTTTATTTACTGCCGATTTACTGTGGGAACAAATATTGTTTGGTTTTACAGTTTGTTGCTTACGGTGGGAATTGATAGAGAACCGGGTTCTCTATACAGTTTGGTGGACGCTTAATTTCTATCACATAGGTTTCTTCGTATAAATAATGCCCTACCAATGTGACCATCTCCGGATCAAGAGTGGCATAATTCGACTTGACATTCTTTAATTTCCTTGAAGCATAAGTTATCACACAACATTCTTCAGGAGAAAATGTCATAATCCTACCCTCGAAGCATCACATAACATCGTGAATCCTCTAGAGCCTATTGGACTAAGGCTAATATTGTGTGGTTGTCAAATATGCTTTGGGCTTCTGAAAACTCGTTGTACATTCTTCCATCCATTGAAATTTAACGATTTTCTATGTTAACATGGTGAGTGATGGTGTTATTCTATAGAAATCCTACACAAATGCCTATAGTAGCCTGTCAAGCCAAAACCAATCTATGTAGAAAAAATGGTCTAGACCATTTATGAACTGCTTCTACCTTCTTATAATCTATCATCTTGTCATTATTAGGTTAGTTTCATAGTTATAATGTGTTTGATCACAAAGATGCGTGCAGTACACTAGGCTTGCTTTTGTTAAAATTGCTTCCTGCTTGTGCGAAGATGTGCTATACACAGAATCACAGTACAGAAAATAAGCATTTATCCAGGACAAAAGCTCACCCAATTTGCAACAAAATTCCCTTGCTAACATCACTAGAAAACTAATTTCAACGAACATCCGTATAAAACACGCTCTTAGCTAAAAGATAATTTTACCAAACAAGTGGATCATCTTCCGAATATTAATAAACTGAAGAAGTAATCCAAATAGTCATCCACTAAGTAGCTTAAACTAAAAATAATCGGTCGATATATAATATATGTATAATTCATATATAATATATGTATAATTATATAAAATTATTGTATAATTTATATATATCGGCTAAAAAAAATAAACAGTAAATTTGACTTCTATTTGTAAATCCCTGTTAAATTTTTGGTCATTCGTCCAGCAGTAAATATAATTTTGCTAGACATTTACAGAAAAATTTTAAATATAATTTTGCTAGACATTTACAGAAATTTTGAAGTCATTGTTATCTGAACTCTCAAAGAGAATTATTCTGTTCCAAAAGTGGGAGTGGGTTGGAACTCTCCAATCTTCCATTCTTGTACTTGACGAAGAGAAACCGAAATTTTCTGTAAAATACTCGGCAAAAATGGTCGACATCAATACCAACAAAACTTCAAGGAAATTACCTAGTAGAAACACCCCCACTACCACGGGAGAGAGAGAAAAGACTGTAAAGTCACATCATATATATAGGAAATAATTTAACTGATGTGGAAGTTAGGCTTGACTCGCAGGTCATCCTCAAGAGAGAGTTTTAAGTACTTAGGGTCAATTATCCGGAGAGATGGGGAGATCGACGGAGATATTACGCACCGTATTGGGATGGGGTGGATGAAATGGAGGTTAGCGTCTGGAGTCCTGTGTGACAAGAATATGCCACCGAAACTCAAAAGTAAGTTCTATAAAGTGGTGGTTAGACCAGTTGTTGTATGGAACTGAGTGTTGGCCAGTCAAGAATTCACATATCCAAAAGATGAAAGTAGCAGAAATAAGGATGTTGAGATGAATGTGAGGGTATACTAGGCTGGATAAGATTAGGAATGAAGATATTCGGGAGACCGTTGGCGTGGCTCTCGTGGACAACAAGATGCGGGAAGCGCGACTTAGATGATTTGGACACGTGCGAAGGAGAAGCCTAGATGCACCAGTTAGGAGGTGTGAGTGGTTGACTTTGGCAGGTACGAGAAGAGACAGCGGCGTAAAAAGTATTGGGGCGAGGTGATCAGGCAGGACATGACGCGACTTCAGATTTTCGAGGACATAACTCTTGATAGGAAAATGTGGAGGCAAAACATTATGTGGTAGGCTAGGGGGTAGTCGAGAGTTCTTCCCTCTTTGTACCAGGTAGTCTGATAGAGTTTTGTTTAAGTTTGTTAGCGGTCTATGTTGGGTCCATATTGTTGTTTTGTATAGTTTTGTGTTAGTGTCCTTTCACTTATTCGTTGTTGTTATTTTCTTTCTAGCATGTTTTGTTGTTACATGCTCTTTCTTTTGTTTCTTTTCTGATATTATTGTCTCTCTTGTTGAGCCGAGAGTCTCCGAGAAACAGCTTCTCTACCCTTTTCGGGGTAGGGATAAAGTCTGCGTACACTCTACTCTCCCCAGACCCCACTAGTGGAATTTTACTGGATATGTTGTTATTGTATCACAATTTAAATTATTGTAGTAAATTATTTGCCTTATTCTTCTAGGGTATTAATTGAACAATTACCTATAATTATTTTTTAAGTAACATAATAATAATAATAATAATAATAATAAAATAAAAGGAAAAGCAAACTAAACGACGAGAAATCAAAGGCTTATACATTTTCTTGAAGGACAAAGGCTGCATACGTGATATAAAATTTGGAATTATTTAGTAGAAATATAAAGTCAGTGTAAGTGATTGAGCACTGTGATTAATTATAGTCAAAATTGTGTGGATTCATGACGGGTATTTCATCTCTTCTGCCTTTTGTTTGAATGCCGCCATTACAGTTTGGAATTTGAACTATATTGACTACTATACAGTACTCTAAGTAATGAAAAAAGATACACTAAAATGATGACTCTCGTGAAGTTGTAGTAGTCTTAGTTGCAACTTTGAATTGAAGAGAAAAGAAAGATAAATAAATTAAAAGGTAATAGCGGTATAAACATCACAATATTGACTCACACCTTTTCAGGCTTTTTTCAAGTTGCATGCTAGCAAATTAAGGGCCAACTCTCTTTTTTTCCCAAAACCTTGACAAATAAAGACCCTACCAATACACACCATAATAATTTAAGAATATTAAAAAAGGACACTCTGCACTAACTCTCATGCAAGAGGGAAGAGTGTTATTTATACATCATGTTCTTTTACAATTTTAAATTTAAGAAAATAATATTTTTATATCTTTTATGGGTAAAAGATAGATCTCTTACATGTAAAAGTAAATTAAATCTCTCATGTATAAAATAAGAGGTAGAATTATAAAACTAAAATCAAGTTTGTAAAGAATCAAAAAATCGATTGACCCCATATAAGAGGACCGATCCACCGAGTCATGACAAATCATATCCATATTAAGAGGAAATGGCCACAATTTAAGGTGATATTTAAATTTTATCCAGCAATTCTAATATTGAGCAAAAATAGCCATTACTCTATTAAAATTAATATGAGAAGATATTTTTACCCTTTCTTCCATTGTTTTTCTTCCCAAACCCCATGTCATTTCTACGTAGTAGAGCCAGCGCATATGTGGTGGCCCAGTACTCTGGTTCAAGTTTCGTAATGTGAAGCATTATTTGTAATGAATTTTTTACATAGATGGTCTCTTTACATATTTGTCGAAGATACCTTTGTTCTTCAATATTATTATGCTAATACATAATAAAATATTATTGTAAAGTTATACACCATTAAATACCATCGTTATACTGTATATGTACACGTTTACACATAACTGTAGTCCTGAAGTCTTGAAGTTAAGTTCAAAAGGTAAGGACATGTAGTCCTAAAATCCTGAAGTTAAGTTCAAAAGTTAAGGACAGACAGTCCTTAATTTGCATTTACATGTTTAAAAGTTAAGGACAGACAGTCCTTAACTTACATTTACCAGTTCAAAAGTTAAGGACAATCAGTCCTTAACTTACAGTTATGAGTTCAAAAGTTAAGGACAGACAGTCCTTAACTTACAATTACAAGTTCAAAAGTTAAGGACACTTGGTCCTGAAGTTTGAGTTCCAAGTTCAAAAGTTAAGGACACTTTGTCCTGAACTTAGACTAACAAGTACAAAAGTTAAGGACAGGCAGTCCTTAACTTACAGTTACAAGTTCAAAAGTTAAGGACAATAGGTCCTTAACTTATACTTACAAGTTCAAAAGTTAAGGACACTTGTTCCTCAACTTTGACTTATAAGTACTAAAGTTAAGGACACTTGGTCCTGAAGTTTGAGTTCGAAGTTCAAAAGTTGAGGACATGTAATCCTGAAGTTAAGTTCAAAAGTTAAGGACATGTAGTCCTGAAGTCCTGAACTTAGAGTTACAAGTTCAAAAGTTAAGGACATGTAGTCCTGGAGCAATGTTTAAAAGTTAAGGATATTAGCAGAAGGGCATTTTCGTCTGGATTGTTAAAGTTTATTAAAGCATTGGCTAAAGACTAAAGACATTTTAAACAATGACTTTAAAATAAAGACAGCTTCTCTTAGTGGCTATTTGTGCACATCGCCCCCATATTAAGGAATTCACCTTTTAGCATTAATTAATAATGAAATTCGCCATATTAACTTTATTTTGCTCATTGAAAATATAACAAGCTACTCCTAGGCTCTTTACTCAAAGGGAAACTTTGAAAAAATAAGTTAATTTCTTGTTTATATCTGAAAATTTCCAAATATTGTGGACAAAAAAAATACCAAAAAGATCATTTAAAGTGGATCGAATGAAGTATTTTTTATCGCTTTAACTTTTAATAATTGACGAAATAAATTTTTCTACACTAGTGGATCATCTTAAATTAATAAATTAAAACCTCTAAAATAAGATAGACAATGTAATTTGTTGCAATAGATTACATCGATTAAAAAAAAAATTCTAAGTAAAATCCCTTTTAATAGCTGTCTGCTTATGAATGTCTTTGTGTTTGTGTGGCTCTTTAATAGATCGCCATTTGTAGATAAGCAGTTAGAAAGAATTGTGAAGAAAATTTTTTCGAAAATGAAAAGAGGAAAAGAGTTGTCTTGACGATGACTTATGCACTTTTCAATGTGAACCCAAGAATCTATTGATTCACTTCCGAGAAAGGAAGAAAGAAAGAAAAGAAACTGGCAATCTATTTGGTTCACCAATTAGCTTTTATGGTTATTATCTCTCTTTTGCTTTCTGAAAACGTTGTTATATATTTAATTAGGTACTTAATCTTGCTATATTTAATTTTTTTGTAGGAATTTCTTATTAAAATCTAAAATTTATTTCAGTTGTGGTTTCATGATTCATTCATCTAAAAGTACGAGAAGATGGAAACATAATCATATTTATTTTTGTAGCAATCCGTAAATTAATAGATGTCAAAAAAGTTGCAGTGTGTGTGTGCTGTGTCAAATATGATTTTATTACTAAAAATAAACTGAAGATTGGTTCTGTTTTATTACGTGCTATAACATGATTAGAAACAAATTTGACAGTGGGATTCTGATGGGAGGTTATAGTGGTGGAAGTTGACTTTGTTTACAACCAGAAGCATAAAAGAATGGACTAAAGGAAAAAGAATGAGACACAAAGGACATTATATGCAAGTTGGATGTTTTTTTTTTCTTCAAAAACTTGTGTTAATAATCTAATCAAAATCTCCAGAAAATCAACCACCTTCCAATGATCGGTACCAAATTAATTTTCTTTTATCAACTGACTCGTGGCACTCATTGTGTGTGTGTGTGTGAAGGAAGAATAAATAATATATTTTGAATTTCTAACGACATTTTAGAAAGGCTAAGGTCTTCAATCTAGTTACATGTCCATGAGAGGTAAATGCAGAAGTTGTCAAGCGAACCCAAAAAATAATATTAATTAAAATAAAGACTAGTAAAATTTTGATCTAATTTTCCTTTTCCTTTTAGTTTTTACTTGGACATGCCACTTCCTGATCCAAATTCCAACCCAAAATCCACGATTTTGAGACATTACACATAATCCGACATGACACTATGATTGTCAGATGTGATCTAAACCACACCTTCAAATTAAAGAATAAATTAAAATATTAGATTAATAGTGAAATATTTTATTTTTTTTTCGGTTTCTTGAGGTGATCAGTTGTATCGGTTTGGAAAGTTTGCACCAAACATTTTATGTATTATTAGTTGTTACATATAATTTTTTTTAACTTAAGCATGGCTAAACTAGGAGCGGATGTAGAGGGTTAGCGGCGGGTTCAACTGAACCCATAACTTTTGACGCAGAGTAAAATTTTATGTGTAAAAATAATAAATATGGACTCATCACTTTAAAAATATAATGAATTCAATGAAAACTTTATAGTTGAACCCATAGAGTTTAAGAAATTTTAGATCCGCCTCCGGGATAAACAATACATATTTTAACTTTATTTTGTAATTAGTTGTTTAATAATTCCAGTAGAGCATAAGAATATTACAATTCGGAAAGATAAAAAAAATGACAATGACCAAAGAGCTATTCATTATATCCTCATCTCCCACCCTGACTCCAACAATTAAATATTCTTAAGATCTGAATAACGCAGGAACAGCTTTAGTAGAGCATGTATCGAAAATAAGTGCAAATAATCAAAAGTATATTCATTATAGTATAATTCTTAATAAGTTATTCAGTTTTTACAAGAGTTATTGTTCAGTTACTACATGCAAAACTAAAACCTTAATGTTCATTAATGAGACTCTTTTACTAATAGGAAACTTTATTCTCCATATAACTTTTGCTTATCTTTTCATCTTTAATGTGGGATAATTATAAGATATTCTATAAAACTAGAAAAAATTATGAAAAAGAAATGGGGAACGCATATAATTAAAAAAGTTTTTATCCAACAAAAAGAAAAGTGAACCCTGGTCCATTTATTATCTTCTCATGAATGTGACATAATAAAGCTCTCTACACACAAAATATCCTTGTACTTTCTCTCACTAGAAACCTGCATGAACCAGATACTTTGGATCATGCCAATTGCCAAACCAAGCAAGCAATATTCTTTCAGTAACACAATTGGTTTTCTCTAACTTTCTCTCTGTCCTCTTTCAGAGATATTCCCCTTGAGGAAAAAAGGGTAGTTCAATCAAAAATTTAATCAGTTTAACTTCTATACATCGATACAAAGGGGAGTTTTCGCGTAACTGTTAAAGTTCGCTGTCAAATGATCAAGAGGTTACGGGTTCGAGTCGTGAAAACCGCCTCCTGTGTACAATAAACTCGCACATAACGAGAACTTAGTGCACCAGACTGCTCTTTAATTTTTTCTATACGTATAAGGTAAAAGAATGTACTCTTTATACGTTTAAAAATAACCATCCTTAGTAGTCAATAACATTGAAAGTAAGATAAACGATCCATTATAACATGTTAAATAAGATTGATAGTTTTAAAAGGTTTTTACATAGTATATAAGGATAATATAGTCAAAGAAACAAACCTCAGCTCCTTTGAGTCAAATGCGAACTATTGGTGTTTTCAGAAAAGTTTTTCAGATCTGTAAAGTTCTAACTATTGATGAGTATCAGACAAGTGTTGGAAAGTCAGACAGTGACACAGAGAAGAAGAAGAAGAAGAAGAAAAAAAAGAATTTGTTGCTGTTTCTCCTAGTACACAGGTGGAATTTACCTAGTACTTTATATAAAAGTATAAACCTCCAAGTATTTTATTACTACTACTATTACTTTATTTAAAGAAAATGCAATTACGGAAAAAAGAAAATAGAAATTGAAGACAAAAGAAGAGAGAAAAAAGGGGTTGTCTTAAATTCAACAGGTGGAACACTACAAGGCCATTAGCAGCAATTCAAACAGGCACCATTAACTACAGTAGCTGCTGTTTTTTTTTCTTTTTTTTTTTTAAAGTCCACATTGTAGGTAAGCTAAAATAAAAGAATGTGAAAATAAATTTAAAGTCATTAACTAAACTGAAGAAAGTGATCTGGAAATCTCCTTTATCAGTAAAAATGTTAGCTGTTACATTAACAGAACACTCTCAGCAGTAAATAGGAATTACAGTCAAAAGTATTAAATGAGTAAAAGCTAATGGAAAATTAACCCAATTTTCCCAAGAAAATTTTACTTAGATCCATAATCCTTTCCCTACAACTTTAGAAAAAAATAAAAGATCAAAACTTTACCTTTCAATTCAGTGCTTAATGGGGTTGACAAATTCAGCATCATCAGAAACCGCAGAAACCTCAACCTGACTAATAATCTCATCATCTAATTCTTCCATTGGAGGAGGAAGATTAAGATCTATTAAACTTGCACCATTTCTTGAAAATTCTAATTTTGCAGCAGTTGGAATAAAAACAGGAACACTAATATTTGCTGCTGCTGCTGTTGAAACACCAATAACATGTGATCTCTTATGTCCACCTAAAGCTTGTCCTGATGAAAAAACTCTGTAACAAACAGGACATTCATGTATTTTCTCTTCAATTACTCCTACATTTTCCACCACTTCATTATTATAACTTGAAACTTTAATCTTCTTATGACTTGCTCTGTGTCCTCCTAATGCTTGATAAGATCGAAATTTTTTGTTACATGTTTCACACCTATACTTACCTCTACCCCCTCTGTTCTTAGTAATTACTTTAACTTGTACTCCAGAATTTTCCTCTTTATATTCTTCTTCTTCATCAGAGTAATGATCAACTTGTTCTTTAATCCATTTGTCTTTAGATAACATCATCAAACAATGTGCAACATCTTCTTCAGGTGAAGTTTCTGAGATTGAACTCACTGGCTCTGTTTCAACCAATGATGAGTAGTACTCTGTAACTTTAACAAAATTGGGATTTACGATACTTGATTTCCTAACCCTTTTGGATCTTCTTGAACGAGTTCGGTTTTTTGATGACTCGGTTTCACTTTCTTTATCTGGAAGAACAACCGAGTCATCGGCAGCTTCTTCTCCAGACAAGTCGGAAAGATTCAAGATTTTGCATTTTTCTCCATTTTCTTCTTCTGAAGACCAAGAAGATGATGGAATTGACTCAGTTTCTTCACTGATTTGCTGCTGTTTTTGTTGTTGTTGTTGTTGTATGTAGAGATTCATCATATGAGATCTCATATGCCCACCTAAAGCTCTACCATTAGCAAACTTTCTTGAGCAGAGTTTACATGTCTTGTGTTTCTCCATCACACAGAGAAACTAACTTTGAGAGATTTTTCTTCTTTACTTTTTTGCACTTTCTGTGTGTGTGTGTGTGTGTGTTTTGTAGAGAGTGGAGAAGCTATAAAGGAGTAGGTAACAAGCATTCCTCCACCAACAGATAGATACAAATGGAAATATTTTTAAGACTACTATATATAAAATCTGATTTTTAATATTTGTTAAATTAGATTTGGATTCAATTGGGGGAGTAATTTTTGTTTCTTAAAACGGCAAAAGGTAATTAATAGAGAGGAAAAGAAAAAGGGTTCAATTAAAGCGTATGCATGAAGGCAGAGAGAGTGAATGGCAAGGACATGTAACATGCGACTTTTGCATTTATTTCCATCCCATTTCTACATTCCCCAAACAGCCCTTATGAATCAGTTCCTTTTTTTTTTCCTCTCTATTATTTGCTGTATTTATCCCAATAGAAATTTATAAGAAAAAAAAAAATACTCTTTTCTTCGACATACCGACTTAATTATATATTTTTCCTATCCGATTAATGTAATATTTTTCACTTTTCGAGATTCTAGCTTTTTAATTTTAATAGTGCATTTAGATATATAATCTTTTAATTTTTGAAATAAAATGTACATATTGAAAACTGCGTAAGAAGTATTATAAGTCACAATAATTTAAATTTTAAAATATTTTAAAAGGAATTTGAAAAAAATGGTAAAGAATAATTCATTTAACTCTTGAAATCCAACTACCGTCACATAAATTGGGACGGAGAAAATAGTAAACGAAATATATGAACTGTTAGCATATAAAACTTAAACTCGTCACAAGAAAAGGGATTGGTAACATGTTAAAGCCAGCCAAATTACACCAAAGGTGTAAATTTTCTATTACTATTAGTTGGATAAAACTAAAATTTATGTGATTTTCACATTAATGAACAAGATAGGGCAAAATGGGAACAAGATAGGAGGTTACTAGAATAAATTAAGGTTTAACCTTTACTTAAATCAGTGAAGAGAGCTGCTGGGTTGTTGTAACGACATATCATAATAAAATACGATGTGGACCAAGGGCCCTTTCTATTTGTAAACAGAAGCTTTACGGATTAATCAAACAAGCTATGAACAAAATAAAAATTGACAGACCAATAAGAATAATTGTTTGTGCACTCCATTTTTTTCTTCCTTTTTATTTGATGTAACGGAAAATGTTCTTGTCTAAAATGAATTTTAGGACATATTTTATACCCTATATTTTCTCTATCTATGTATTCTTATCAACTGTCTCAAAATATATTTATCAAAATTCCAAAGGGACACTGCAAGAATAGTCGGAGTGACACGTTTATTAAAAATAAAAATATAAAGAATTGATGGGACAATTTTTTTTTTTAAAAATAATTCCAGTATAAGGGCTAGGAGAAAGGAAAGATTTTGGCATGGTACTGGCTGGACATACCAAAAGTGTGGCAGCTTATTTAATTCAACTTGTAAATTTTTCATTCTTTTTTTCTTTTTTTATTAGTTAGAAGTGGAATAATTAATGCTGTGATTAATAAGAAGTAAAAAAAAAAAAAGGTATTGCCCTTTAATTAAGGATCTTGGGTTGAATTGTGTAATGGGGGAATAAATAGTTGGGGTAGGGGAAATGAGGGAGGAACTAACTTGTTGTCCCCTTTCCATTAAGAAAGGAGGGCATTTAGGGAATTAAGTGCCGTTTTGTTAGGGCAAAATAATGGACCGAGTCTCGTATATTTGGTTTGTTGTTAGATCCCCATTTCTACACGCTTAATTTCCATTAGTTACTGTAAATGTAATTATGTTTTCGTTAATAATTCACTTTTGTCTTTGCCCTCCTTTTAAACTTTTGTTTGCTACTTTAAGTTTCTTCCAAGTAGATGGTTTTCAACTTTTTATATAGTTTGCTTGAGGATTGCCTACACCACCGAAGAGAGTTTTTAACAAGAAGAGTTCTCAAATTTGGTGGTCCAAGTTTCGTGGGCTTTTAAATTTGGTGGTCTTAAACGAGTCGGGATGCCATATGAATGAGCCTTAAAATGGCCAGCCCAACCCAGCCCTAAGAGGGTCGAGGGCAATGGCGGGCCGGCCCTTCAACTTTTTTTCAAAAAAGAATTTCTTTAAATTCTTAAATATTTTTTCGTGACATAGTCGATTAATCATGTAAACAACTTCTGTTTGCTTATAGCGTACAAAAAGCTTCATATTTCATGAGCAATCTCGTAATTGAAATGCAAATTCTCAATATTTCTAGCTTTTCTTTTTTAAAGTTACATGAATATTTTCTTAATACTTTTTATATGCTGAGGTTTTTAATTTAGGATTAACATCATTTGTTGATTTTATCATTATAGTCCGTAAAATTTTTAAAATTTCTGAAATTTGCTAGTGGTCAATTTTTTTTTTTTTAAATTAATCTTTTCCTATACTGAAGAGCAATTTAAATATTAATAACGTATTAAAGTAATCCAAACTGTTCATCGGCCACTTGAAGTAATATTTTCTTTTGAAAAAAGATAATTATTCTCACCTAAAGCTTTTCGAGTTCGTTATTAGTTAAGCAAAAGAAAAACTAATGTTGTCATATTACATGCACATGCATATGAACTTTCAGTATATTATGATTTTTATACTGGAACTCCAGTATATTATGCTGGAATATTTTTCGTATTTTTAACAGTATTTTCGTTCAGATTTATCTTTACATGAAAAGCAACTAAATTTCAATTACTTTTGAAACTGTAGCTATTTTTCAATTACCATTTGTAAATCTGATTATTTTTGAATTTCACCCCTTTTAAATACGGATATTTTATAAGAATTTATGCTGAAAGTTTAAAAACGACTCCTGCTTTGGCGGTTATCTCTTCTTTTTCTGATAAAATGTGAAGTGCCATGTTTTTAAAATATGAATGTGTCTTGATTTCATTTCTTATTTGACAATCTTAATTACATACACTTATCGATCACGAGTCTAATCCCCCATTTGATCATAGAGTTTGCCAAAAAAATTTCAAATTTATTTTGGGAAATTTCCAAATATGTTTATTATGTCCAAATAAATTTTTATCTTCAAACCAAACTTCACCCAAATCAGATTTTTAAAACTAAATTTGGGACTATATGACCAAACGCGAACTAAGGATCCGTTTGGTCATAGTTTTGGGAATTATTTTCTAAAACGTTTTCTTGAAAATATTGTTTGTTTATGGAATATGAAAATTTTTTCTAAAATATTTTGAAAAAAAATTGTTTAACTTTCTTTCCAAATAAAATGCATGTTCAAACACAACTTCAACTTCCAAAAATAATTTTTCAACAAAACTTTAAAAACCCTTATTTTTAAGTCTCAAACAAATTTATGTCCAAATGCTAGCTAAATTCAACGAGGAACTATTTTTAGCCTAATTAACTATAAGAGAAAAGGAAAGTGTAAGGCATTTATGGAGTGGAAAGTCCCAGGCTTTACACTAATCCAAAGGTAAAAAAAAGGGGGCATTATCACTTTTAACCCGCGCCAAAAACTATTTATATATGGTAACCAAAAAAGTATATCAAATTTGTATAATTTTTGTATATAACATACAATATATATATATATATATATATAAAATTTTATCCATTTTTTTGTCTATTATTTTTACAACAGCTATACAATGTCATTTTTCCTAAAAACAAGTGAAAAAAATATATTTTCAGCTGAAGTTTAGGCCAAGAAAAGTGTTAGATTATGGATGAGAACAATGTTCATCCATGGGAGCAATTAGAGAGAAGCTGGAAGAGAAGAGAGAAAAGGATTTGAGAAATGAAACTGTTCCATTGTTTAGTTACTGTAGCAAAACGTATATACAGACTAACTACTTCTTCCACTAATGACAGCTCACTAACATCTAATAACAACCCTAACTAACTAATCATCTATCTATTAAACAAGTCACGTGTACAAATACATTTCCATTTGCACTGATTATACTCCCCCTCAAGCTGAAGGGTGCAATATGTTGAGCACACCCAACTTGCCTAATAAATGCAAGTATTGTTGCTGTCCTAAGCCCTTAGTCAGAAGATCAGCTAGTTGATCCCTGGTAGGCACATAGAATGTCTGTACCATTCCCCCTTTAATCTTGTCTCGAATAAAGTGGCAGTCAATCTCGGTATGTTTTGTTCTCTCATGAAAAATGGAATTATCAGCTATTTGCATAGCAACTTTGCTATCACTCATCACAGCTACAGGTTGAAGGATTCGAACTCCCACAATCTAAGAAGCCAAGTAACCTCTGCAACACCTGAGGCCATGCTCCTATACTCTGCTTCAGCTGAACTTCTGGACACAGTGCATTATTTCTTAGACTTCCAAGAGATCAAAGAGCTTCCAAAATTGATAACATAACCTGTTACAGACCTTCTGGTGTTTGGGCAAGCAACCCAATTTGAGTCACACCAATATGTTAGAGTGTTACTAGGTTCAGCTTTAAGCCATACTCCTTGTCCTGGTGAACACTTCAGGTATCTCACAATTCTGATAGCAGCCTCCCAGTGTGGTTTCTTGGGTCTTTGCATAAACTGACTCAAGGTTTGAACTGTGTAACTAATGTCAGGCCTAGTGATAGTCACATACATGAACTTCCCAACAAGTCTTTGGTAAAGACCAACATCTTCTAAAAGTGTATCATTTGTGGCTCCTGTGGCAACATCAAACTCTACTATGGTGAGTTTTAGATTTGGTTCAAGAGGTGTACTGGCTGGTTTGGCTCCACTTAACCCCAGTTCAGAGATTAATTCCAGTACATATTTCCTCTGATTTAGAATTACACCAGATTTGGATCTAAGTACCTCAATGTCCAGAAAATATTTTAGATCCCCTAAGTCCTTCATCTTGAACTGTTGATGTAGAACCTGTTTAGCTTCAGTGATTAGTTGCAAATTACTACCGGTGATCAGCAAGTCATCAACATATACAAGAATAATCACTATGTCTCCTTGCTTTTTTAGGGTGAACAAAGAGTAATCATGAGTGCTTTGAACAAAACCTGCACTCAATAGTGTATGTATTGGTAAAAAAGAGTTTCACACGTAAGCCTACTCTTGACAACTCAGCCAGTTATGTGGACACAGGAGAACGCGACAACTGGATGTGATTTTTTGAAGAGGTACGGAATAAAGAGGCACGATTCAATAAACCCTCTAGCTCATCAGCCACGAGAAACTCAACCTGATCAAGACAGGGGAGAGACACGGTCAAAATGAATCTGGACAAAGCAATGGGCAGATTCAAGAACCTACAATTGATTACTCGTAGGTTATGTAACCGTACCCCAATTACCGTTATCCTTTGTAACGCCACACTAATGTCATAATTTTTCATTAATGGGCAATCATAGCAAGAGTTGTGCGTCATATCAAGGAATATCCTATATAAGGGAGGGGAAGACAGTTTGTAAAGGCATCTGATTCTCGAATACAATCTACTTTACTTTTCTATATTTCTGCAATACTGACTATTATTCATTTTTCTCTATTTCCTTGATTATCAGTAACCCGTGTTCATCCTAGAAATAGCTTTAGTCAAAGGATCTAATTCTTTGGTTAAATAAATTGGTTCCGTTGCCGGGAATCTGATAATCTTTGTTTGCTTTTCAATTTCAAGCGATATCCTCTGAACTATGTAGAACTCCAACGACAAAAGCCAACAAAGGAATGGAACCTCAGCTCCATCACCTTCAAGAACCCCACATGGTTCAAGGGAACAATCCCCAGAAAGATCCAATAATAACAATGATAATAATGATCAAACGGTGGAACAAGATCAAGTAAAGCAAATGATTGCAGAGTATGTGAGCCAAGCTTTGCAGGAATTTGCGAGGGGATTATCGGCAGCGTTACCTGCACCACAGACATCACCCCCCAATAATACCATCACCATGGAAAATCCTCAATCTGGGTTGGCAAACTCAGGAAGGGGAGATACTCCTAATGAATCTCTCGAAGCGAGACAATGTATATCTAATAACTCTGAATTATAAAATTTACTGCTAACCATGCAGAAACAGATAAAGGAGCAGAACGATCGCATCGAAAAAATTCCTAGAGTACTGCCTATTATCAAATGCATTGATGTTGATAGGTATTCTCAACAACCTTGGAAGCCAAGTGCGGCTCCCTTGCCTATACCCAAGAAGTTTAAAATGCCTGACATTCCCAAATATGATGGAACAACTGACCCACGTGATCATGTGACTACTTTCACTACTGGAGTAAAAGGCAGCAACTTAACAAAACAAGAGATTGAATCAGTTCTTGTCAAAAAATTTAGGGAAACGCTTACCAAAGGAGCCCTAACCTGGTATTCTCTTCTCCTTGAAAATTCTATTAACTCTTTTGCTGAGCTTGTAGATTCATTTATAAAAGCACACTCTGGTGCACAAAAAGTTGAGAAAAGAATGAAAGACATATTCAAAATAAAACAAGGAGACACGGAACTACTCCGAGAGTTTGTAGACAGGTTTCAACGAGAAAGAAAGAAATTACCCAGGGTGCCTGATAATTAGGCAGCCATGGAATTTGCAAGTAACCTAAACGATAAGAGCTCAGAAGCCACGAGACGACTTAAGAAGAGTCTAAGAGATTCCCCGCTACAACATGGAACGATGTATATAACAGGCATAATACTAAACTCAGAATAGAGGAAGATATCATTGCTCGTTCAAGAGATGAAGATCATTCCAGATCCAGACGTCCTGAATCAGACAGAAGATCAAGTAAAAACAGGTACGATCCTTACTTAGGACCCTCGGGATGTGATATTCGTCCCAGGTTCTAAAACACTAGGTCAAACTATAAACCACCAGGAAGAGACGTAGTCTCATCCTCATCTAGATCCAGAAAAGATCAAGATGAACGACCTAGAGGTAAAACCCGAATTGGGCATCATACCTTTAATGTAAGTACTACTGAACTTGTCTCAATATTGAGGAACATGGGAGCCAAGTTTAAGTGGCCCAAAGAGATGCGATCAAATCCAAATAGAAGGAATCCAGATCACTGGTGTGAATTCCATAACGATCATGGGCACAAGACTGCGGATTGCAGATTTTTACAAGGTGAAGTAGAAAATTTATTAAAACAGGGCTATTTAACATAATTGTTTAGTAATAAAGGCAAACAGGCATATATGGGGAATAAGCAGGAGCCCCCAAAGCCTCATTCTCCACAAAGAACCGTCAACGTGATACACAGAGGTCAAGAAGTAAACGGAGTGGTCTACAAAACGACCACAAAGTTCACAATTACACATGGAAAACGGGTTCGTGAAAATCTGGAAGCGGGCAATATAACCTTTGATGATGCAGATATCGGCGGATTAATGCTTCTTCACAATGATGCTCTGGTAATATCTTTACTTATTCATGACACTAACGTAAAAAGAGTGTTGATTGATCCAGGTAGTTCAGTCAATATCATTTTGCTAAGAGTCGTGGAAGAAATGCTATTGGGGAATCAAGTAATCCCAAGGGCACGAGCCATATCAGGGTTTGATAACTCTACAGTTATAACAAAAGGAGAAATTGAGCTTAGCACTTATGCTGAGGGGGTGATCAAAAGCACCAGGTTCCAAGTCATTGATACTGATATGGCTTATAACGTAATCGTGGGAAGTCCATGGATCCACGACATGAAAGCAATACCCTCCACCTTGCATCAGGTAGTTAAACTCCCCTCTGAATAGGGGATTCATCAAAATAGAGGCGATCAGCAAACTGCAAGAAATATAAATTCCGTGGCATACTACAACAAAAAAGTAGAGATGGAAGAATCAAAAGATAAGGGAATCTCCCTAGCAGGTAATACTGCCCAAACAGGCATGGAATAAATTACTACCCAAACAGGTACGGAAGGTATTATTGCTGAAACAGGTACAAAAGAAAATACTTACGAGAAGGTGAATCAAGTTACCACGGAAGGTGCATTAGACCACACGGATGCAGATTCCAGACCGGGCGTCATTCATGAAACGGAGGAAGACAAGCACATCAAAACAACTACAGAAGAGCTCGAAGTTGTTCCATTATCTGAATAAAAGCCTGAACAGAAAGTGTATATAGGCACGAGGCTGGGCCCCGGTCGAAGAGGTAAGTTAATTGATTATTTAAAGGCTAACGCAAACTGCTTTATGTGGTCCCACTCAGATATGACAGGCATCCCACTAGAAGAAAAGCAGAAGAAAAGAAAGCAAGGACCATTCAAGAACCAAGTGATTGACGAAGAGGTACAGAAACTCTTGAAGATTGGTTCGATACGAGAGGTAACGTACCCTAACTGGCTAGCTAACACTATGGTAGTACCTAAACGAATGGAAAATGGAGAGTATGCGTAGATTATACTAACTAAAATAAAGCATGTCCCGNACCTAAAAAGAATGGCAAATGGAGAGTATGCGTAGATTATACTGACTTAAATAAAGCATGCCCCAAAGATTCATTCCCATTACCACATATAGATCAAATGATTGATGCCACTACAGGTCATGAATTATTAAGCTTTCTAGATGCGTATTCTGGTTATAATCAGATTAAAATGGATCCCTCAGACGAGGAAAAAACCTCCTTTATTACAAACAGGGGGACTTATTGTTATAAAGTCATGCCTTTTGGATTGAAAAACGCGGGAGCCACATATCAAAGGCTAGTGACCAAGATGTTCCAGGAACATCTAGAAAAAATAATGGAAGTCTACATTGATGACATGATGGTAAAATCAACACAAGCAGAAGACCATTTCCAGCACCTCTCTACTACTTTTGATATTTTACGCAGGTATAATATGAAGCTAAATCAAGAAAAATGCACTTTTGGAGTGCAATCAGGTAAATTTTTTCCTTGTATCAAACAGAGGAATAGAGGTAAACCTCGCTCAAATAAAAGCTATAGAAGAAATAACTGATATTTTAACAAATAAAAAAGAAGTTCAAAGACTAACATGGAGAATAGTAGCTTTGGGGAGAATGGACTGGAGAATGTCAGCAAGCCAATTTATCTATCAAAACCACCATTGCTTTCAAAGCCAAAAGAAGGGGAAAGATTGTACATCTACCTGGCTGTTTCAGAAATTGCTGTAAGTGTAGTACTGGTAAGAGAAGAAAAAGGTAAGCAATCACCTATCTACTGTGTAAGTAAAACTTTGCTAGATGCTGAAACTAGATATCCACATCTAGAAAAATTAGCCTTAGCTTTAATAATGACATCTAGAAAATTACGACCATATTTTCAATGTCACCAGATCATCGTTGTGACTTCATATCCTTTAAGAAATATTCTGCATAAACAAGAATTGTCAGGAAGATTAGCCAAGTGGGGCATAGAATTAAGTGAGCATGAAATAATCTATCAGCCTAGGACTGCAATTAAGTCTCAAATACTAGCTGATTTTGTTGCTGACTTTAGTAATAGCATTGTCCCTGAAGTAGAAAAAGAGTTACAACTTTTTAACGGTGCTAATCCGGGCCTATGGACCCTATTCACCGATGGCTCCTCAAATATAAAAGGTGCCGGCTTAGGCATAGTCTTAATATCACCCACAGGTGAAACGACACGGCAAGCTATTAAGTTTTATCCTATAACTAACAATGAATCAGAGTACGAAGTTGTTATTGCAGGGCTTGAACTCGCACGGGATCTCTCAATCGAGCAAATCGTGATCAACATCGACTCCCAACTGGTAGTAAATCAGATGTAGGGGACTTACATCGCTCAAGAGACTCGAATGCAATAGTATCTTGAAAAAGCACGAGAGCTCGTGAGACAATTCGAAACATGGAAGGTAATGCAACAATGCAATTGTCGTCCAACTATTCCACTCAATGATCAACCAGGACAGGAATGAGGTAACTTTCAACAACTTAACCTGGGACTGGAGAAACGAAATTCTTAATTTTCTGCAGAATGGCACAGTACCTGAAGACAGGAAAGCAGATCAAGCACTTCGCCGCAAAGCTGCACGGTACTACCTTATTCGCAACTCGCTTTATCGCAAGATGTTCGGAGGACCCCTATCTAAATGCTTCGGACCTAACCAAACGGAATTTGTGATGAAATAAGTCCACGAAGGACACTGTGGAAATCACTCAGGGAGATATCCTTAGTGAAAACGCTAATCAGATCTGGATACTATTGGCCTAAGATGGAAGAAGAAGTCGAGAACTTCGTATCCAAATGCGACAGGTGCCATAGGTTTGCCAATAACATGCATCGACCAGCGGAATTATTGCATCCAATAGTATCCCCATGGAATTTCATGAAATGGGGTATGGACATAGTGGGACCTCTTCCCACAACTAAAGGACATGTACGATTTTTGCTCATGCTAACCGACTATTTTACAAAATGGGCACACAGAACAACTTCAAAAATAGCCACGGGAGAAACTCCGTTCGCACTTGTCTATGGCTCAGAAGACTTAATACATGTGGATGGCGAACCAAGCATAAGGTTCACAACAGCCATGGAGGAAGCAAACGACGACGAATTAAGGACCAACCTGGACCTGCTCGAACCACGGAGAGAAGCAACACTGATACGAATGGCAGCTCAAAAACAAATCATAGAGCGCTATTACAACCGTAAAGCTCATCTCAGGTACTTCAAGATTGGGGACTTCATCCTCAAAAAAGTCTTTCAATCAACGAAAGAAGCAGGTGCAGGAAAGCTAAATCCAAACTGGGAAGGACCCTACAAAATCTGAGGCATAGCTGGGAAGGGCGCCTATNCAACAAGATGGAACGCCATCCACCTAAAGAAGTATTACTTCTAAGGAAAAGAAATACCCCCGGTCAGGTATCACACGTTTGATTTTATTTTGAACATTTAAAAATTTTACTAACTTTTTTAGATGATAGGCATAAAGCTAACCCATCACCAGATGATGATATTAGACCTGTAAAGACGTGAGGAAATAACACAATTCCCGGTCTATGGTTACACTTTCTGATGGACGTTTTAAAGTGTTAAGCAGTCATCATCTAAAAAACTATATACC
>ML400392.1:132100-148821 GCA_005239525.1 Nicotiana knightiana | reverse complement strand
TAGTTGAACAAATAGAGATGAACAATCAACCAAACTATATTAATATCACCATAAGTTGGTTCCCCAACGGGTTCCACCAAAACCCTAGATTAAGAAAGTTAGCTACTCATATTCATAAATATCAAATCTAAAATAACTTGCATAATTTAATTACAGAGTAATGAACTAAGGAGATAAAAATCAATGTTTTTGCTTTGCTGAGTAGTAATCCACAGGTTTTTCTTCACTTTGATGATTTCCTCCCTTTGAATCCCCTTCAAGTTGTGTTTTTGGGTCTATTTATATGTTTGGGATAAATCCTAAACGTGTAGGAGACTTCTATTCCAACTGGAAAACACTTAAACTCTTCAAAAACTCGAATTTATCCGGAACATGGGCCTGGCGTTTGGGCCCTGGCGCCTGGCTAACGCCAGGCTAAGGCAGGCATTTCAGCTCTAACGCGTGGCTAACGCCAGGCAGGGTCAGGCGTTTGGGCTCTGGCGCCCAGCTATAGCGCGGTGCACTCCTCCTTGCCTCTTGAGCGTATTTTCGATGTATTTGCATCCATTTAGCTCGGTTTCCATCTCCAATTGACCTACACATGAAATAGACTCCATTATGCACATAAAAAGTGTATTTTTATCATTAACGCACATAAAATGTAAGGCATATAACATGCTAAACCATGAATTCTAGCCTCGCATCACCTATGTAAACGGGTACGTGTACACGGTCAGGAGTCCCTCTACATGAGTCATAACATTCTCTTTTCGAGAGGGTATCTGCAGCATAACATTGTCCCCCAACCACAGTCTCTCCTCACAGCCTCGAGGTGGTTTTCTTCTATCGACTGAACGAACCTCGAGGCATGCTCTCGATGGCCTGGGGCATCGAAAGGTTTCTCTAAAGCATGATCGATTCGAAGGTACTTATGTTTCATATTAAATGAAAATCAGTTGAAAGAGAGAGAGACAACGAAAGCATGATCGATTCGAAGGTAGTTACATTTCATATTCCACTCCTCTAGGAAGGGCATTCTGTAAACAGGGATGATGTCCGAGGTTCTGATTCTGACGAATCGGCTCATCCATCCCCGATCTCTATCCTCATCGATGCAGGCGAGGAACGCTTTGGTGGATCGACGGTGTAATTTAATAAGGCCACCATGGAAGAGTCGAGGGCTATATAATCTGATCAAATGGTCGAAGGTGAAGGTCATTCCCTCGACCATATTGGTAATATGACGAAACATATATATAATCCTCCAGAACGAAGGATAGATCTGACCGAGTGTTACTCAATATTGGTGGCAAAAATCAAGAATCACCGGGTCAACCTGTGGAGAAGAAGAATCGACGGGACCTAAGGTGAAGGGGTATGTGTATACGCTGAGAAAGCCAGCCTTGTGCGTGACTATGCTTTCATCAGCCGTAGGGATCTCTACTCGGGCTGCCTCCCCCCAGTGGCAGTCAAGTTTCACCCTCTCAATATCCGATACTACACTTATGTATCGGGACATGGGCTCGCATCGGCCCTGTGTAGATGGGGGTTTTTCTATTGTAAAATCAGAAATGGTGTCGAAAGGGCCAGGGATGCATTGCTCGATGGTAGGAGTGGTTTTTGATTTGCCCTTAGACGGGCGTGATGTAGAAGCAACTCCCTCTTTGTGGAACCGTTTTTGAAGTCTTTGCCATGGTAGTTATCGAGTTTTGAAGTTGGAAGATGGGAAAAACGTGAGCAGGCAGAAGATAAGAAGAGAGAACACTTAGTTAAAATTCGAAGGTTTGAAGAAGAAGATGCAAAACTATGAAAAGGCAGGTGATTGTAGTATTTATAGGGGCCCTTTGGGCAAGCTTGAAGCGGGAAAGTCGAACCTGTGACGGTTCATGGGCTTCTCGAGAATTGTGTTGACATCGACCTCTGCACAGCTTTTCGTGTCGCGTCATTTAATGCTCTAAAGGGACTGACGTCATAGTAGGAGTGTCGAAGGGGCGAAAGGTCAAAAGGTCAAAACCATTTCTTATCTCTTCATTCTAAGAAATACAGACTATATGTACATGGCTAAAATCGTAGAGCCCGATTTCATGGCCACTTCGATGAAAATGAAGGTTCGAGGGCCCGAGCTCGGCATCGAGGGTCCTTAACCTCGAGACAGTACAAATCAAGGATCGACATGAAAAAACGGGAAATTCCCAAGGAACACATGGTTAAAGCTGACAAAGTACACAAGATAGTACAAGCCCGTACCGTGGCATTAAATGGTTGTACCAACCATATCTCTTTACATTAAATAGCTGTATCAGCTGTATTTCTTTGTAATAATTACATATGTACTATGTTGGGATTCCCTCTATATAAAGGAGGCCATTGTCATTTTGTGGGACACATGATATTCAATATACAAGAACAACAACATTCTCTACTCTCTAACTTAAACATTCTCTACAATCGTTCCATTGATTTATTACTCCATTTATTGTTCTTTCCTTATTATTTGTTATTGATCATAAATAAACCATTCTTAAGGCCCACAACATTGTTTCATAATTATCGATAGCTCCTAATCAAGCTTCTCAAGCTCGACCTCGATGCCTACCCGGATACCCTCGAGACTGGCCTCTTCGATACCAGATTTGCGTAATCTAGTCATTTTCGCTCTTATTTCGTTTTTCTCACTTCATACTAAGCATCTACGGCCTAAACAACCGATATTAAAATAGATCGCATATTTTTAGAACCACATAATCAAATATAATTGTAATTATCATTTTCACGGTAAACAATAACAAGGGAACAACACAGCACTTACCAATTCCAATCTGTATAATGGTAAACTTGAAATACGGGTATGGTGGGCGTACAATTGTGGCAACAATTAAACCTATAATAGAACCAGATATTGTGGCAATGACAACGTTTACAGGGATAAATCACCTGATAAAGTGAACAATATCAGTTGAATCAACTATTTTGGAATTGCGAAATTGAGAAGTTTGTATTCAATCCTTACCACTGAAGCAGTTTCTCAAACGTAATGGCTTGTCCAAGTTGAGAGAACATCAATCATGGGAGCAAAAGTGAAAATACCAACTGCATAAAACCATCAATTGGAGATTAAAATGAATCAGCCTAACTACCTTACTGACCAGAGGCCGGTGCAACACACACACACATATACATATACATATATATATATATATATATATATATATATATATATGCGCTCGCGGGGAAAACATCATATATTAAATTGTGAAGTCAGAAGTATAATGTGTTAATAACTTTACTGCCTACTATGCATTCCCTATGTATTGAGTGAGCAAAAAGAACTAACCCCATCTAAACGCTTCCCTCATTGGCTGGCAAGATGTTAACATACTTGGAGGCCATTAGAAATCCCATGAAGCAAATGGTAAAAACTTTTGCTATGGGCAAAACAGCAATCCTAATGGTCCCCATTAAAGACTCTCCTCCTTGCTGCGGTTGCAGAAGAAGCTCCATTTTTTCAGGCTAAAGATTGAGATTCTTTTACAAAGTTAAGCTTTGCTCCTTTCTGCAAATAATTACCAAACTATGCTCCAATTACTTATCATTCTGAATCAAAGAAAAGTTAAAAACTTGGGAAAGGGTTGTCAAAATAAAAAGACGAATACTGTTGCTATAGATTCACAATTGATGGATGTTGTAGAAACTAGTGTATGAAAATAAAACCATGATCCTTAATAAAAAGCAGACATACCAAAAAGGGGAATCTTTCTGGCCATTCAATTCAAATGTAGTCTACTGACATGCAAATAAGAGTTTCAAGTCGTGAAAATAAACCCACCAAAAGAAAAAGGCGAGGAAGGGAGTTCAGAAAGCAATCATCGAAAAGGGTATAATAAAGGAGATGTTTGTACAGCTTCGCGAATATGCATGACAAGAAAATGATGCGAATTGTCATTCAAAAGTTAAATGATTGATGTACAAAGTTTTAATTTGCAAAGAAACGGACATGAGTGAGTATTTGAAGAGAATATAAATATATATTTTTTATTTTGAAGTTGTTGAGAAAAGGGTAGAGTTCGGCATAATTTGGTAAATACCGAATTATCGTATCGAAATTGAAAATTTTGATATTCGATATTTTGGTATTCGGTATGATATTTGGTTTAAGTTTTAAAAATAATTTGATATTAGCTATGATATTTGGTTTAAAAATAAAATACCGAAATATCGATATTGTACCGAAATATATATAATATTACATAATACACATATTATTAATTATAGCATAAACATAAAAAATCTAAAATTTTACTTTTCTTTATTTATAAGCTCTCAATTAGCTCTGCAAGTAACAAGACATTCTAATGACCAAATTTATTCCTTTTTGTACAATTTTCTCTCTATGGGTTGATATTTGCAGGTTTTGGACAAAACTTTTGTCAACAAACATTTTTAGTTTTGTACTTTTGAGTGTTTGAATTAAGAATATTACAGTCTATGACTCTACGCACTAGTTAGTATTCAAATCGAATAAACAGACGTTACCGAATCGAGTAAACCGAAACTGAACGGAGAAAAACCGAACCATACCGATTTTAATTAGGTACGGTATTTATATAGCATTTTAAGAACCTGAACACCAAAAATACCGAACTGAAATGTCTAAATATTGTACCGTACCGACCAACAAACACCCCTAGAAGAGGATACTATTTGAAAATTAAAATTGTACCCCATGTGAATATGTATTTTATTTAAAAAAAATGTTCAGTTTTGTGAGGAAAAAAAGTTTTACTTATTGAAACTCATCTTTAAAAAAATTCAAAAAATCCTTCCGGTGTATATCAATCAATTTTTAAAAAAGTTATGAACAAAGTATCAAGTATTGTTGTGAAAGAATTACTATATACGGACTCGATTTCACTATTTGATATGAGACTGAGATGTTGCATCGAATAGCTGAGACATTGAGTCTGAAATCGAAGTCTCTTTCTAGATCGAGGTCGATATCAGTCGAGGCCAGAAAAAATAGACTTCGAGTAATATCGGGATAGCTTAGTAACAAAAAGAGCGAGATATCCGTGATTGGTCGAGGATCATGGCGTGATCTCGGAACAGATCGGTTAATCAACTATTTTTGCGACTTCTTTCTGTAATTAGAATTATACCATAATTAGGATTCATCTACTATATAAAGAAAAATCCCAGTCATTTGTAAGCATCATTGTTCACTGAGAAAAAAACTATACAATCATTTCTTTCTTGCTTATTGTTCATCATAATTGTTCTATCTTAATCATTCATGTACTACTATCACCTTGAGGATATACCATATCGAGGTTGATGTTCAACTTGCATAACTAGTTTGATTTATTTTACAGTTTAATTCAGTCATTAACTCACTCATTTATTAATTGGTATTGGGTGAAATCACAATCATTAAAACCACAATATAAATTTAATTGTTATCCAAATTTCAGGGTAAACAGTTTAGCGTCCACCGTGGGGCTAAGAATAATAGTGATTATTCAATACTGATTCCGATAACACACACTATTTTACGCTTGTTCTTATCAAGTATTTTTGCTTTCAAGTTAAAAACATGTCAAACTCACAAAACGCACCCACGCATGGTGACAATGGCCTCGTATTTCACGGGGAAAACGACAATGTAATTGCTCCAGGAGTTGAGGTGCCACAAGCTGATCTCGGGGGTACACTAGTTGCTAATCTAGTCGACGTTAGTTCGCATATTGCTTTGAATGCGAATCTGCGCGCTGACCCCGAAAGGAGTGTACGCAGAGAAGGTCAATCTGCTAGCCAAGGTGCACAGGGCGGAGGAGATGGAGGAGTCAGTCTCCAAGTAATATTCGAAATGCTACAGGCTCAACAAACCACTATTGCACAACTACAAAATCAGCATCGAACTCCGAGTGGGGTCGAACCGAAAGCCGCCCGCCGAACTAAGCCAGTACAAGAAAGGCCGAATGCTAGTGAATCGGGGACTGACCCCGCCGCGATAACGAAGATGCTTGAGGAGCTCACTAAATGAATTGAGTCCGGAGAGAAGAAAATTGAGGCAAATGATAAGAAAGTGGAGACGTATAACTCCCGAGTTGATTAGATACCGGGGGCACCACCAATTTTGAAAGGGATAGATTCGAAGAAATTTGTACATAAATCATTTCCTCCAAGTGCGACTCCGAAGAGCATTCCCAAAAAGTTTCGTATGCCGGATATACCAAAGTACAATGGGACTACTGATCCCAACGAGCATGTCACCTCCTATACATGCGCCATCAAAGGCAACGATTTGGAAGATGATGGATCGTATCTATTTTATTGAAGAAGTTCGGAGAGACTCTATCGAAGGGGACAATGATTTGGTACCACAATCTACCGCCAAATTCCATTGACTCATTTGCCATGTGAGCCGATTCTTTCGTAAAGGGCACATGTCGGGGGCATAAAGGTTGCAATGAGGAAACCGAACCTTTTCAAAGTAAAACAGAAGGATAATGAAATGCTTAGGGAGTTTGTGTCCCGATTTAAAATGGAACGCATGGAGTTGCCACCAGCCACGGATGATTGGGCTGTTCAAGCTTTCACTCAAGGGTTAAATGAACGAAGTTCGATAGCGTCACGTCAACTGAAGCAAAATTTGATCGAATATCCGGCGGTGACCTGGGCCGATGTACATAATCGGTACCAACCGAAGATCACGGTCGAGGATGACCAATTGGGAAATCTTTCTGGTTCAGTATATCCGAGCAGGTTCGCAGCTAGAAATCAGATGGACATCGATAGGGAGCGTCGGTCGAACAAAGAATATCAGCCATACACCGCAGATTGCAGGAACGAGGGCCCAGGATGAAATTCCACTTGAAATGATCGAAGAAATGATCGAGGACAGAATTCTTGGGGACTCATGAGCAAAAGTGGTTTTGATAATTATGCCGATCCCACAGAGGCACCTCGATTGTTAGAGTATAACTTTAATGTCGACGCATCGGGTATTGTATCAGCAATTGGAAGAATCAACGATACTAGATGGCCCAGGCCTATACTGACCGATCCTTCCCAAAGAAACCCCTATCTGATGTATAAGTATCACGGCACACATGGCCACAGAACTGAGGATTGTAGGCAATTGAGAGATGAGGTAGCCCGTCTATTCAACGAGGGTCACCTTCGAGAGTTCTTAAGTGATCGATCCAAGAATCATTTCAGAGAATGGGAAACCAACAGGAAAAATGAACAGGAAGATCCACAACATATGATCCATATGATTATCAGTGGGGTCGATATTCCGCAAGAGCCCGTGTTCAAACGCACTAAGGTATCAATTACTAGGGAAAATGGACCCGAGATTATGTGCCATAAGGTACTGTATCATTCAACGATGAGGAAGCAGAAAGAATTTCTCAACCTCACAATGACGCTTTGGTAATTTGTATCGATATGAATAAAATTCAAGTAAAGCGTGTTTTAGTGGATCCAGGTAGCTCGTAAAATATCATTCGATCAAGGGTCGTGGAGAAGCTCGGCCTACAAGACCAAATCATGCCCGCAGCTCGGGTTCTGAACGGTTTCAACAAGGCCAACGAAACGACTAAAGGATAGATCATTTTACTAGTGAACGTTGTTGGAACTATTCAAGAAACCAAGTTCCATGTCGAGGGCGACATGAGGTACAACGCCCTACTCGGAAGGCCATGGATTCACAATATGAGGAAAGTCCCTTCGACTCTCCACTAAATGATGAAATTCCTTACACCAAACGGGGTGAAAACATTATATGGGGAGCAGAATGCTACAAAGGGAATGTTCGCGGTCGATGAGGTGATACCGATATCGGCACTTTCAACGTCAAAGGGATCGAACGACAAAGGAAAATATGAGTCCAAATAGCAACCACAGCCACCAGCCTCGACTGAATCAGAGAAGCAGGGAATGGAGGAAGAAGAAGAAGATTATTGGATCTCCCGAACCTTCGTTATTCCCGAAGATTCTAACGTCGCCAAATTAATAGTCGAAGAGCTGGAGCAGGTGATATTGATCGAGTATCTGCCCGAACGAAAGGTACCTGGGTACATGATTAACCCCCAAACTCAGGAAGAAACTCATCAAATTTCTGATCGATAACATGGATTGTTTTGCTTGGTCCAACTTAGACATGACAGGTATCCCACCAGAAATAACAACACATCAATTGAGCCTGGACCCGAAGTTCAGGCCAGTGAAGAAAAAAAGGAGGCCCCAGTCCGAGGTAAAACATGCATTTATCAAGGACGAGGTAACTAAACTTCTCAAAATTTGATCCATTTGGGAAATAAAAATATCCCAAATGGTTAGCAAATGTAGCCGTATCCCCAAAAGGGGAACAAACTTAGACTATGTGTAGATTATAAGGATTTGAACAAGGCATGCCCCAAAGGCTCTTTTCCTCTGCCTAACATTGATCGTATGATCGACGCCACGGCCGGACATAAAATCCTTAGTTTTCCCGACGCCTACTCCGGGTACAATAAAATTCAAATGAACCCGGAGGATCAGGAGAAGACTTCTTTCATCACTAAGTATGGAACGTATTGCTATAACGTAATGCCTTTTGGACTAAAAATGCAGGTTCTACCTACCAACTCCTAGTAAATAAAATGTTTGAAGAGCAAATAGGTAAGTAAATGGAAGTATATATTGATGATATGCTAGTTAAGTCCCTACACGTAGAGGACCATTTGACACATTTGCAGGAAACATTCAATATACTGAGAAAATACAACATGAAGCTCAACCCCGAGAAATGTGCTTTTGGGGTCCGTTCGGGCAAGTTCCTCAGCTTCATGGTGTCGAATTGGGGGATCGAGATCAACCCCGATAAAATCAAGGCTATCGAGGATATCACTGTTGTGGATAGCGTTAAAGTCGTACAAAAGCTGACAGGGCGGATAGCTGTTTTAGGTCGATTAATCTCGAGATCGTCATATCGGAGCCATAAGTTCTTCTCACTACTCAAAAAAAGAACAATTTCGCTTGGACCCCGGAGTGCCAGTAGGAGTTAGAAGAATTAAAACAATACCTCTCAATCCCACCATGGCTTCATACTCCAAAGGCAGATAAAAAGCTCTACTTATACTTAGCGGTCTTGGAATCGCGGTAAGTGGTGTCCTAGTTCGAGAAGAGCAAAGTACGCAATTTTCTGTTTATTATGTAAGTCAAACTCTAGGAGAAGAAGAAACTCGATATCCACATTTAGAAAAATTGGCACTTGCTCTAATAAGCGCCTCTAGGAAGTTAAAATCATATTTTAAATGTCACCCAATATGTGTGATAACCACTTACCCACTTTGTAATGTTACATAAGCCTGAACTGTCGAGCCGATTGGCCAAATGGACCATCGAACTCAGTGAGTATGATATCAAATATCAACCCCGAGCGGCCATCATGTCTCAAATTTTAGCAAACTTCATGGCCGACTTCACGCCAGCCCTCGTACGTGAAGTCAAGGGAACTTTTATTAAAATCGGGTATCTTATCAGGGGTGTGGACTCTTTTTACAGACGGCACTTCGAATGTGAAAGTGTCCGGGCTAGGCATCTTTTTGAAGCCGCCCATGAGCAACACTCTTAGGAAATCTATCAAAACTTCTAAGTTGACTAACAATGAGGCCAAGTACGAGGCCACGATTGCAGGTCTTGAACTAGCTAAAAGCTTGGGAGCGGAAGTCATCGAAGCCAAATGCGACTCCCTACTGGTAGTAAACCAAGTAAACAAAACCTTCAAGGTTCGAGGATATAATGCAAAAGGTATTTGGATAAGCTGCAGGTGACATCACATCATTTTAAAGAATGGACTTTACAGCATGTACCTCGAGAACAAAACAGCGAAGCCGATGCTCTTGTAAATCTGGGATCATCAGTCAAGGACGACGAAATTAGCTCGGGGATTGTCGTTCATATCTCAACGTCAGTAATCGAAGAAGGTCACGCCGAGATAAACTCCACAAGCCTTACTAGGGGTTGGAGGAATAAATATATTGAGTATTTGAAAAACGAAAAGCTCCCATCAGACCCTAAGGAATCGAGGGCTCTACGCACAAAAGATGCTCGATTCACATTGGCTGAGGATGGGACATTGTACATGAGGATGTTCGATGGACCGTTAGCAGTATGCTTGGGACCAGGGGACACCAATTATGTCCTACGAGAAGTTCACGATGGTACTTGTGGGAACCACTCTGGTGCCGAATAACTAGTTCACAAAATCATCAAAGTAGGATATTATTGTTCCAATATGGAGAAGGACACCAAAGAATTCATTCAAAAATGTGATAAGTGTCAAAGGTATGCACCAATGATCCACCAGCCTGGAGAACAACTTCATTCGATCCTATCCCATGGTCTTTATGAAATAGGGGATGAATATCGTGGGACCTCTACCATCGGGCCCAGGTAAAGCTAAAGTCATTTTATTTATGACTGACTATTTCTCTAAATGGTTTGAAGCATAAGCCTTCGAGAAAGTCAGAGAAAAAGAAGTTATAGACTTCATATGGGATCACATCATATGCCAATTCGGGATACCTGCCGAGATTGTATGCGACAATGGAAAGCAATTCATCGGCATCAAGGTCACAAAGTTTCCCAAACGCCAAGGGAAAATGGAGAGAAATTCTACCTAAAGTCCTTTGGGCATATCGAACAACATCAAAATCCAGTACGTGGGCAACGCCGTTCTATTTAGTATACGGTGCCGAAGCCTTGATTTCGATCAAAGTCGGGGAACCCAGCACCAGATTTTGATACACAGCGGAAGAATAAAATAACGAGGCTATGAATTCTATCCTCGAACTACTAGATGAAAAATGAGAAGCCGCCCTAGCTCGAATGGCCGCGCAAAAACAACACATCAAAAGGTACTATAATCGGAGGACCAACCTTCGCCACTTCAGAATGGGGGACTTGGTTTTGAGAAAAGTCACCATCAACACTCATGACCCTAATGAAGGAAAACTCATCCCAAATTGGGAGGGACCATATCAATTTATCGATATCGTCGGAAAGGGATCCTACAAGCTTGTCACGATAAACGACGAGCAACTACCAAACAATTGGAACATCTCACTCCTCAAACAATATTATTGTTAAGGTATGACCTTCTCATTTTTCATTTACATTTTACACTAACTTATTTTCAGGTGTTCGAGTGAAGGTATCGAAGTTCTCATCAAGCAGGAAGATATTAGGACCTTAAAGCACACGTTGCACTCTTTTTCCCTTCGACCAATATTTATCCCAAATGGGTTTTTCCGGCAAGGTTTTTAACGAGGCAACCTTTGTTCATGCTGACTTAGAGTATCCGAGGTTTCCTTACAATAAAACCTCGAATACTGGGAGGCATCACCCTCAGATGTTATATTTTCAAGGAAAATACTTCGTGTCAAACGGGTCTTGATAGTAAAACTTTGTAATGGGCCAAACGGTCGAGTGAACCGTGTCCGTATAGATTATTCGAGCCCTAATGGAAAAACATGTATGCATGTATGAACTATTCAAATAAGTACTTTTCCTTACCAGATATGTTGCGCCTTAATGAACATTTCTACTTTACAAGCTCCATACTTGTGATTTCTTGTGAAAACTGGCTCAAGGGACAAGTACAACTACACCTCGACCGAACAACTCCATACTCGGGGACGTCAAAAATCAACATGTTCGAACTATCTAACTTTGAAACCGTAAGACCTCAAAGAGGCAGCCCTCGATTTATAGGCCAAGGCCACCATTCTCGGGGACTAACACTTTGAACAAGTTCGAAGTGTTATTGGGAAAATAAGCCCAAGAATCATACCCAAAGGCTACGGCCAAACTAGCGCGGCTCGGAGACTTCTGAATCCCGCAATAAAAATAGATCTTCGAATTCTTTGAAAACCGATTAATAAAAGGCCAACCTCGGCAAAATAATCAAAGGGCTTCCGTAATATCAGCCCTCGAAAAAACATAAAAGGTATCAAATTTTTTAAATACAAATTTGTGCTAAGGAATAAAAATTAAAAGGGTTTCGATCAAATTTAAACCCTAAAAAAAACCCAATGGGTAAAAAATTCATGCTAAGGCATAACAAAATTCTTATAAAGTATTTAAGCCGAAAAGGAGAAAAAGCCATTCTTTTAAGGCCATATCGGCCTGATAAATAGCCTAAGGACCATTACATTTTGGAGTTCGAGAATATGTTCTCACTCGATTCAAACTTAAGAGTTTTACTACTTCGAGCTCGAGTAAAAGCTCACTCGACTACAGTTCGAGAATCCGTTGTCACTCAATGCAAACCTAAGGGTTCTATTACTTCGAGTTTGAGTTTTGCTCAAACTCGACTATGAAAGCAGTATTAGTGTGACTTCGGTCAAGTTTCCCAAAACCAAAGTCTTAAACATATTATTCAAGGAATAAAGCGTGCTAAAATTTTACAAGGCACAAAGCAGGTTTGAAATTATCACAAGGAAAAAATTGAGAAGAAATTCAAAAAGGAAATATTTTTATATACTTGAACAAGAGTATTTACAAAATACCGATAAGGGTCCTACACAAAAGAAAAGAAAAAAGTACAAGAGTCTTAGCTATGCTTGGGGGTGACTCCTTCTTTTGGGGCAGCTTCTTCCTCGGGCCCCTCACTATTATCGGATCCTCCCTTGCTACCTTCATTGTCGTCGTCATCATCGGAAGAGGACAATTTCCTGGCATCGACTTCGTGCATCTTTTCCTGAGATCTCTCCTCAGAAAGATCGAAACCTTGGGCATAAATCTCCTCGAGGGTCTCTCGCCGAGATTGGCACTTTGCTAGCTCAGTAGTCCAGTGTATTCGATCGGTAACCTCCCTCAACTGAGCTTGGGCAGCCTCCACATCAACCAAGTATATGGCTACTGACTTGTCAGCCTGAAATTTCACTTTTTCGACCTCAACTTGGGCCTTAGCAAGTTCAGCCTCGAGCTCCTCGATCCTCTTGGCCTGAACCGAACTCTTCTCCCTAGCACTCTGAAGTTGGACTTCGGCTGATGAAAATTGAGCCAAGGTGGTCTCCTTCTCCACAGCAAAGCGGTCCATGTCTTCCTTCCACCTATGGCAGTCTACTTTAACTTGATCGACCTCCTCCCAGAATAGCTCGATCTTCTCAATTTTTTGCTGCAACTATGACATCAAAATGTTAGCTTCCACTCTTGGATCGAGCCCATATTTTTTCAAAAGAATATTTACCTGCTCGTTCAACTCAGTTTCCTCCTTACAAGCCCTGGCCAAGTCAACTCGGAGGTCCCTGATCTCCTCATCATTTTTCCCACAGAGGAGCTTGAGAGCATTTCTCTCCTCCGAAAGCCTTTGAAGATCGGCCCCCTGTTGGCTTAAGTCAGACCGAGACTTAGAGAAAGACTGCATGAGAAAATATAGAAGAAATACAGAAAGAAGGAAAAGTGAAAGAAAAATATATCAACAAAATTAACACTTACCCGACTCAGAAGGCGTTGGGCTCTTCGAAGAGGTTGGATGCGTCATTAAGATCAAAGGCATCATTAACCCGGGTAAAGCAATCCCGAAGGGGATCATCCTCACCGGGGACTACGCCTATTTCAGGAGTCCTTATGGCCCGAGCATCCCTTATGGACTCCTCGGAAAAGGCCGGTAGAGAGGGTGAGCGACCTGCTGTCAGTTCCCTAAGAGAGTCGCTCGGGGCGCTCTATTCAGCTCTGGGGGTCTCGGAACCAGCCCCCTCCGGTATGTTTGTTGTTGGGTGAGGGACCCGACTCAGAAGGCGTTGGGCTCTTCGAAGAGGTTGGATGCGTCATTAAGATCAAAGGCATCATCAACCCGGGTAAAGCAATCCCGAAAGGGATCATCCTCACCGGGGACTACGCCTATTTCAGGAGTCCTTATGGCCCGAGCATCCCTTATGGACTCCTCGGAAAAGGCCGGTAGACAGGGTGAGCGACCTGCTGTCAGTTCCCTAAGAGAGTCGCTCGGGGCGCTCTATTCAGCTCTGGGGGTCTCGGAACCAGCCCCCTCCGGTATGTTTGTTGTTGGGTGAGGGACCCGACTCAGAAGGCGTTGGGCTCTTCGAAGAGGTTGGATGCGTCATTAAGATCAAAGGCATCATCAACCCGGGTAAAGCAATCCCGAAAGGGATCATCCTCACCGGGGACTACGCCTATTTCAGGAGTCCTTATGGCCCGAGCATCCCTTATGGACTCCTCGGAAAAGGCCGGTAGACAGGGTGAGCGACCTGCTGTCAGTTCCCTAAGAGAGTCGCTCGGGGCGCTCTATTCAGCTCTGGGGGTCTCGGAACCAGCCCCCTCCGGTATGTTTGTTGTTGGGTGAGGGATAATCTCGACCTCAAACAATTCGGGGACTTTGCCCGAATCCTTCTTCGAAGCCTCCTCATTACGAGGTCAGGTCTCGACAACCGCCTCCGGCTTCGAGGACTTGGTGGTCTTCCTTACTCGAATCACCAGCTCCGATTCATTGCCCTCGTCTTCCTCTTATTCCTCCCTTAGCTTTTGGACTGACTCTACAGTAAGAGGGATAACATTCCTCTTGGTTCTTCGAGCTGCAGCCTTTTTAGGTTTGGGGTCCTCAGATGCCGAGACACTCTTCCTCTTATTATCTTTCCCCGGCTTTGACCGGGGCCATAGCCTCTTCCTCGCTACTTGGAGGCCTCAAGACTGCGTCTTTGTTCAGGTCTGCACAAAAATAGACTAAGTAAGAAAAGGAAATTTAACCAACACCTCGGAAATAAGGAGAGGTAAACTCACCATGGTTTTTTGCTTCTCATTTGCCTTTTTCCAAGTCGCGCCAACAACGCTCAGCATAGGAGAAAGTTGAAGCCAGCTTCCAAACCCAGTCCTCAAGGTCAGGAACTGCTTGAGGCATCCAAGCAACCGCTGCATGAAAAAAGAAGAAAAATGGAAACTTGGAAATCAATAAGCAAAGTGACTTACGCTTCGGATTCCATTTCTCAGGAAATGGCATTTTCTCCTTCGGGACGAGGTTGCAGGTCCTTACCCGAATGAACCGACTCATCCACCCCAGTACTTGTCGTTGTCGATACTCGAGAACAATGCCTTAGTCGCCCCACATTGCAGTTTGATCAACCCTTGAAAGATTCGAGGGCTGTATAACCTGATGAGGTGGTCGAGAGAGAACGGCAGCCCCTCGACTTTGCTGGAGAAGAACCAGAGCATGATCATGATGCGCCAGAAAGAAGGGTGAATTTGGCCAAGGGTCACTTGGTATTTCTTGCAGAATTCCATGATAACAGGATCGAGGGGACCCAACGTGAAAGGGGTTAGTGTAAACACTTAGATACCCTTCTACGTGGGTAGTAATGCTTTCTTCAGGAGAAGGGATCTCTACAACTTTGTCTCCCCAATTGTAGTCCCTTTTGACATCCTCGAGATATCCCACCATTATCGAGTAGACATACCTCGATACGTGCTCGCATCAGCCAGGGACCGATGGAGGATTTTCGACTTTGAAGTCAGATTTTAGAACACATGGGCCGGGAACATACTCCTCAGGGAGCAGTTCTGCCGGCGTTTTATCACCGGCCGGCCGTGAAGAAGAAGAGGAAGATTTTTCCTTTTGTGGAACGGTTTTGGATGTTTTCATCATTATGAGTAGAAGAAAGAGGAACGTTGTAAGTTCTGGTGGTTAGAAGAATTGATGAAAATGAAAGTAAAGTTTGATTCAACAAAAAAAGCCATATTTATATATTCACGGTGACGGTTCGACGACACTAGTGGCTGACCGCTCACTGACGCTCATTAATGATTTGGGGAACTGAATCGACGGTACGTTTCGGTCACCTTCACCGCTTACGTCACAAGGATGACATCATTGTTTATCGAGGTCAGGGAAAAATCGAAGGCTCAGTTCGTTTCTTATCATTATATTCTAAGAAACGAGGGGATTATCTGTATATGGTAGAAATTGGGGTTACCCGATTTTGCTATTTGATATGAGACTGGGATGTTGCATTGAAGAGATGAGACATTGAGTGCGAAATCGAAGCCTCTTTCTAGATTGAGGTCCGTATCAGTCGAGGCCAGAAGAGATAGACTTCGAGTAATATCGGGATAGCTTAGTAATGGAAAGAGCGAGATATTCGTGATTGGTCGAGGATCATGGCGTGATTCTCGAAAGGGATCAGATCAGTAGCAATTAATCAATTGTTTATGCTATTTGCTTCTGTAATTAGAAGTATACTATAACTAGGATTCTTTTACAATATAAAGTGGAATCCCAGTCATTTGTAAGCATCATTGTTCACTGAGAAAAAGCTATACAATCATTTCTTTCTTGCTTATTTCTCTACTTACTGTTCATCATAATACTTTTATCTTAATCGTTCCCGTACTACTATCACCTCGAGGATATACCATATCGAGCATAACTAGTTTGATTTATTTTACAGTTTAATTCAGTCATTAATTCACTCATTTATTAATTAGTATTGGGTGAAATCACATATCCTTAAAACTATTTATAAGTTTAATTATTATCCAAATTTTAGGGTAAACACTTACAATTTTGATTTTGGTTTGAAACCCTTGGAAATTTTGAAGATTGCTTAATTTCAATTTCAGAAGAAGTACGTTGAGATATTAGCTTGTTTGACTAATTTACTTTGAGAAGCATTGTTATTAATTACTTATAGAATAACAATTTGTGTCTAGCCAGAATTACCTCCCCCCCCCCCCCCAAAAAA
>ML400392.1:92897-131883 GCA_005239525.1 Nicotiana knightiana | reverse complement strand
TTAGCCAAAATTCCCCCCCCCCCCCCCCCAAAAAAAATTTTATGTTGATCTGAATCTTTTTTTCCTACCTCACCTAGGATAGTACCATATTTGAATAAGCCAAAAGCCCATAATAAGAATATATATTCCGGCAATTAATGTTTATATTTCATATTGAATTATTGAAAGGAGTTGAGAATCATTAGACTTGGTGTATACGGTAGAAATCAGGGCTACCCAATTTCACTATTTGATCGAGACTGGGACGTTGCATCAAAGAGATGAGACATCGGGTCCGAAATCGAAGCCTCTTTCTAGATCGAGGTCGGTATAAATCGAATCTAGAAGAGATAGACTTCGAGCAATATCGAGAAAGTTTAGTAACGGAAAGAGCGAGATATCCGTGATTGGTCGGGGGTCGTGGCGTGAATCTCGGAACGGATCAAATCAATAGTGGTTAATCAACTGTTTATATGATTTCCTTCTGTAATTAGAAGTATACTATAGTTAGAATTCCTTTACTATATAAAGAGGAATTTTAGTCATTTGTAATCGTCATTGTTCACTAAGAAAAACCTATACAATCATTTCTTTCTTGCTTATTGCTTTGCTTACTGTTCATCAGAATTGTTCTATCTTAATCGTTCTTGTACTACTATCACCTTGAGAATACATCATTTCGAGGTCGAGGCTCAGCTTGTAAACTGGTTTGATTTATTTTATAGTTTAATTCAGTCATTTACATTCTCGTTTATTTATTGGTATTGGGCGAAATCACATATCCTTAAAACCATAATTTAAGTTTAATTGTTATCCAAATTTTAGGGTAAACAGTTTGGCGCCCACCGTGGGGCTAAGGATAATAGTGATTATTCAATACTGATTCTGATAATGCACACTATTTTACGCTTGTTCTTGTCCAATATTTTTGCTTTCAGGTTAAAAACATGCCAAACTCACAAACTGCCCACACATGGTGACAATGGCCTCGGATTTCACGAGGAAAATGACAATGTAATTTCTCTAGGGATCAAGATGCCGCAAGCTAATCTCGGGGAAGCACCAATTTCCAACCCAGTCGACGTTAGTTTACACATCGCTTTGAATGCAATCTGGGCGCGGACCCCGAAAGGTGTGTACCAGAGAAGGACGATTTGGTGGCCAAGGTACACAAGGCGAAGGAGATGGAGGAGTCAGCTCCAAGTGATATTCAATATGCTACAGGATCAACAAGCCGCTATTTCACAACTACAAAATCTACATCGAACTCCGAGCGGGGACGAATCGGAATCCGCCCACCGAACTGAGCCAACACCAAAAAGCCAGAATACTAGTGAATCGGGGACTGGCCCTACAATAATGAAGATGCTCAAGGAGCTCACCAAACGAATTGAGTAGGGAGAGAAGAAAATATAGGCAAATCATAAGAAAGTAGAGACGTACAACTCCCGAGTTGATCAGATACCGGGAGCATCGCCAATTTTGAAAGGGATGAATTCGAAGAAATTTGTACATAAGCTGTTTACTCCAACTGCGACTTCGAAGCCCATTCCCAAAAAGTTTTGTATGTCGGATATACCTAAGTACAACGGGACCACCGATCCCAACGAGCATGTCACCTCCTATACATGCCCCATCAAAGTTAACGATTTGGAAGATGAGATCAAATCTGTTTTATTTAAGAAGTTCAGAGAGACTTTATCGAAGGGGGCAATGATTTGGTACCACAATCTACCACCAAATTCCATTGACTCATTTTCCATGTTAGCGGATTCTTTTGTAAAGGCACATGCCGGGGTCATAAAGTCTGCGACGAGGAAATCGAACATTTTCAAAGTAAAACATAAGGATATTGAAATGCTTAGGGAGTTCGTGTCCCGATTTCAAATGGAACGCATGGAGTTGACCCCGATCACAGATGATTGGGTTGTTCAAGCCTTCACTCAAGGATTGAATTAACGAAGTTCGATAGCATCACATCAACTGAAGCAAAATTTGATCGAATATCCGGTGATAACCTGGGCCGATGTACATAATCGGTACCAATCAAAGATCAGGGTCGAGGATGACCAATTAGGAAATCCCTTTTGTTCCTTATATCCGACCAGGTACGCAACTAGAAATTAGAGGGACATTGATCGGGAACCTCGGTCAAACAAAGGCCGATATCAACCATACATTGCAGATCGCAGGAACGGCGGCCCTGGAAGCAATCCCCCTAAAATGATCGAAGAAGTGATCGAGGACAGAGTTCTCGGGGACTTATGAGTAAACGTGATTTTGATAAGCATGTCGATCCCAAAGAGGCACCTCGATTGTCGGAGTATAAATTTAATGGTGACGCATCAGGTATTGTATTAGCAATTGGAAGAATCAAAGATACTGGATGGCCCAGGCCTATACAAACCAATCCTTCCTAAAGAAACCCCAATCTGAAGTGTAAATATCACAACACTCATAGCCGTAGAACTGAGGATCGCAGGCAACTAAGAGAGGAGGTAGCCCGTCTATTCAACGAGGGTCACCTTCGAGAGTTCTTAAGTGATCGAGCCAAGAATCATTGCAGAGAAAGGGACACCAACAGGAAAAATGAACAGGAAGAGCCACAGTATGTGATCCATATGATCGTCGACGGGGTTGATATCCCACAAGGGCCCGTGTTCAAACGCACTAAAATGTCAATTACTAGGGAAAAATGGACCCGAGATTATATGCCGGAAGGCAACGTATCATTCAATGATGAGGAAAAAGAAGGAATTTCTCAACCCTACAATGATGCTCCGGTAATTTCTGTCTTTATGAATAAAGTGCAAGTTAAGCGTGTTTTAGTGGATCCAGGTAGCTCGGAAAATATCATCCGATCGAGGTTCGTGGAGCAGCTCGGCCTACAAGACCAAATCATGCCCGGAGCTTGGGTCCTGAACAGTTTCAACATGGCCAGCGAAACGACTAAAGGAGAGATCATTTTACTAGTGAACGTGACTGGAACTATTCAAGAAACCAAGTTCCATGTAATCACGGGCGACATGAGGTACAACGTCCTACTCGAAAGGCCCTGGATTAATAATATGAGGGCAGTCCCTTCGACTCTCCACCAAATGATGAAATTCCCTACACTGGACGAGGTGAAAATAGTATATAGGGAGCAGCATGCTGCAAAGGAAACGTTCGTGGTCGATGAGGTGATACCAATATCGACACTTTCAACATCAAAGGGATCAGACGTTAAAGGAAAACGGGAGGCCAAATAGCAACCACAGCCAATAGCCTCAACTGAATCGGAGAAGCAGGGAATGGAGGAAGAAGAAGATAATGATTATTGGATCCCTCGAACCTTCGTTATTCCTGAAGATTCCGATGCCACCAAATCAACAGTCGAAGAGCTGGAACAGTTTATATTGATCGAGTATCTTCCCGAACGAAAGGTATACCTGGGTATGGGTCTAACCCCTGAACTCAGGAAGAAACTCATTAATACCGAAGGAGAAGATGTCATTCCCTGAAGAATAGAACCTTGATCGTAAGTGAATCTTTATATCTCAATTTCTGTGTTCCTTAAAATTTTGCCTCATATTTCCTTTTAACATGCAGCTGTCTCTTGGATGCCTCAAGTGGTGCCCAATCTCGAAGATTGGATCAAAAAGTTTGCCTCCACTTCTACTCGCGTCGATCGAGCATGGCAGGATTTGGAAAAGGGTAGGTGGGAGGCCAAGAACCATGGTAAGGATCTCTCCTTGTGTATTCTGAAGTAACTTCATTCATTACTGATTTTCCTTCATGTAGGTCTATCAAAGATGCCATTATGAGGCCCTCAAGTGAAGGAGGAGAAGCCAAGTCCCCAACTCTGAGGCCGGAAAATGACAAGAAGAGAAAGGACGCCTCATAGTCCGAGGTCTCCAAACCCAAACCTCGAAGGGTGAGGAGAAAAATGGTCACTCTCTTGGTGGACACGGTCCGAAAGTTGATGAGGACGAGTAAGAAAAAGAAGAAGATACTTTGGCGTTGATGGCCCATCCCAGGAAGGCCATCGAAATCGCCACTCCTTCCGAGTTTCCACCTGCTGTAGCTAAGCCTCGTGTCGAGGAAGCTTTGAAGAAAAGTTCGGGCATGAATCCTGAATCTCTAGAGGTCGAGATTTTTTCTCGATCAACAACTTCTACACCATATGGGGCCGGTTCTGAAACACAGAAAATCAGAAAGAGCGCCCCAAGCAACTTGCTCGGGGCCATGACAACAGGTCAACTGCCTTCGATGCCGGTCTTTTTCGAAGAAGCAATAAGGGAGGCCCGAGGACTGAAGACTCCCGAGATTGGCAGAGGCTCTAGCGTAGGTGAGCCTTTCTTGGATTTCTTCATGGGGATCGATGATGCCTATGGCATTAACGATGCTTCGATCCTTGTGGAGGAAGCCCATCGTCTCTTTTCTCGGTTAAGTACCAGTCGATTGTTGGTTGCTTTTCTTCGCCTTTTTCTTTACAATATAAATTGTGTTTTCTTTCTTGTATAGGCCTCTACTAAATTTCGAGCTGACCTTAGTCAGTGTGAGGCCGAACTCCAGAAGGTCTCGGAAGAGAGAAATGCCCCGAAGATACTTTGTGGCCAAAAGGACGAGGTTATAAAGGACCTTCAAGCGGACCTGGCCAAGGCTCGTGAAGAGGAGGCCGAATTAGACAAGTAGGTAACCACCCTTCTGATGAAGTATTGAATCAACTTGACCGTGGAAGCTAACACTTTGCTATCTCAGTTGCAGCAGAAGGTAGAGAGGATCGATTTGTTCCGGGCTGATGTTGATCAGGTCAAGGCCGATTATGATCGGTGGAAAGGGAACATGGACCGCCTATTTGCGGAAAAGGAGGCAGCATTGGCCAAACTATCCTTATCCGAGGATCAACTTCGAAGCTTCAAAGAGAAAAGCTCGATCCAGGCTAAAAGGATTGAGGAGCTTGAAGTCGGCTTGCTGAGGCCAAGGCGGAGATCGAGAAGACCAAGTTCATGGATGACAAGTCCATTGCCATGTACGGCGATGATGCTGAGGGTGTTCAAATACAGCTAGGGAGGCTTCCGATCAGGAGCGGTGAAGTAATGATTTGGCAAAGTGCTAATCCCGGAGATAAACCCTCCAGGAAATTCATGCTCGAGGTTTTGACCTCTCCGAGGAAATCGTTTGGGCCAAAGAACTTGAAGCCGAAGCCAGGCAACTTGCCTCTTCCGATGATGATGAAGAGGGAGGCCGAGGCGGGTCCGATGGAGGGCCTAAGGAAGAGGTTGCTCCAAGAGAAGCAGCTCGAGAAGAAGTCAATCCCGAGGAAATTGGACCTGATCATAGTTATATTTTAGCTTCTTTTTTTTTTTTTTGTAAGGACTTGATTGGCCTTTTGTACATGTTTTTGATATATAATGGAAAGACTTGTCTTTGAATTCCTTTATATATGTCAAGCCCAGATACGCTTTCTGTCTTCATTGAAAGTGTTGAAGGATTTTTATTGCTGTAATTTTACTAACTTTAGCTCGTAGCCAAAGCAAACCCTCAAGTTTTTGGTTTCTACGAGGGTAAGTCCCCGAGCTCAAAAATTTATTCGAGACTTTATCTCGGGGTGGCTTGATCGAGCCTATAGATGTGTTATCTTTATAACCAAGTTCGAATGGGTCTTGAACCTTAGAATAAAGTAAAACCTTAGGTTTTTATCAAATGATGGGTAAGTTTTGATCTTACAGTAATACACCCCTTAGGGTTTTTGTTGAATCTTCGAGCTATAACTGACTTTTATTTGAGCTCGGAATAGCGCAACCCTTGGGTCCGAATCGAGTGAGAACGAGGTCTCAAACTCTAATTGTTTTGGCCCTTAGGCTCTTTAGATTGGCCCTTAGGCTCTTTAACTTGGGTCGATTTGGCCTCTAAAATGGCTATTATTTTCCTCTTTTCGGCTAAAAGACTTAGTGAAAATTTCTTTATGCCTTAGCACATGTGTTTTTTTACACCCATTGGGTTTTTTGAGGGTCCGATGTTCGGAACCCTATTTTTATTTTTTGTGCCTCAACGTGTTTGTGTTAAGGTAATTTGATACCCCTTGAGGTTTTTTCGAAGGCTGATATTATCGAAACCTTGTAATTATTCGAGGGCTGATTTATCGAAGCCTTTTTTTATTTTCTTTGCCGAGGGTAGCCTTATTTAACTAGTTTTTCGAAGTATTTGAAGGTCTTTTGTTTATAACGGAAGTCGGACGTCTCCGAGCCGCGTTATTTTGGCCATAGCCTTTAATGTGGCCGTAGCCTTCGGTACGTCTCTTGGACTTATTTCCCGATAAAATTTCGAACCCGAGTATGATGGCCTTGGCCTATATATCGAGGGGTGCCTCTTTGAGGTCTTATAATTTCGAATTTAGTTAGCTCGAGTATGCAGTCCCAGAGTGTTCGAATTATGCTTGTACTTGGATCTTCAGCCATTTTTCACATGTGTTAGTTTAGCACGACAGATCAGAATCACAAGTATGCGATTTGTGTAGTAGAGAATTTACTTCAAAACACGAGATGTTCGAGAAAAGAGAATGCTTCTTTGAATAATTTATACAAGCGTTCATGTTTTGTCGTCGGGACTCAACTAATCTATATGGAAACGGTTCATTTGACTGTTTGGCCCATTACAAAAATTTTCCTATCGGGACCCATTGACACGAGGTACATTTATCAAACACATAACATCCGAGGGTGATGCCCCCCAGTATTCGACCTTGATTGCAAAGAAGCCTCAGATACTGTTGAATTATCCTCAGGTAGCACATAATTTTTTCCTAGTTAAAAACCTTGTTGGAAAAAACAATTTGGGATAAAAACCGATCTAAAGGAAAAAGAGTGCAACGTGTACTTTAAAACCTTAGGTCTCGATGTCTTAGGTCGAACTCCTGCAATGAGTTAGTTCTGAATACCTATATAAATAAAAGAAAAAAGAAAGTCATACCTCAGCAATAATATCGCTTAGGTAGCAATATGTTCCAGTTGTTTGGTAGTGGTTCGCCGCTCATCGTTCCGAGTTTTTAAGATCCTTTCCCGACTATGTCGAGGATTTGGTAGGGTCCTTCCCAATTCAGGCCGAGTTTCCCTTCATTAGGATCTCGAGTATTGTTGGTGGCTTTTCTTAGGACCAAGTCCCCGACTTTGAAGTGTCGAAGGTTGGTTCTCCTGTTGTAGTACCTTTCGATTCATTTCTTTTGTGCAGCCATTCAAATGAGTGCAACTTCTCATTTTTCATCTAACAACTCGAGGATGGTATTCATAACCTCGTGGTTTGATTCCTCTGTTGCATATCAAAAGCTGGTGCTAGGCTCTCCGACATCGACTAGTATCAAGGCTTTAGAGCCATATACTAAGGAAAACGGAGTTGCTCCTGTACTGGACTTCGATGTTGTCCGATATGCCCATAGGACCTCGGTCAATTTTTCCCTCCACTTCCCTTTGGCTTCGTTTAGCCTTTTCTTCGAGTCTTGGATGATAGTCTTGTTCGTTGATTCGGCCTGCCCATTTCTACTAGGGTGATACGATGTTGATAGTATCCTCTTTATTTTATGATCCTCGAGGAATTTTGTTATTTTGCTGCCGATGAACTGTTTGCCATTGTCACATACTATTTCTGCAGGTATCCCAAATCGACATGTGATGTGATCCCATATGAAATCTATCACTTCTTTTTCCCTAACTTTTCGAAGGCCTGTGCTTCTACCCATTTAGAGAAATAGTCAGTCATAAATAAAATGAACTTAGCTTTACCTGGGGCCGATGGCAGAGGACCGATGATGTCCATTACCCATCTCATGAATGGCCATGGGGATAGGACCAAGTGAAGTTGTTCGCCGGGCTGGTGGATCATCGGTGTAAACCTTTGACATTTATCGCATCTTCGAACGAACTCCTTAGAGTCTTTTTCCATGCTATCCCAATAATATCCTACTCTGACAACCTTCGAACTAGTGACTCGGTGCCAAAATGGTTCCCACAAGTGCCTTCGTGGATTTCTCGTAGAACATAGTCAGTATCTCTCATCTTCGTCAAATGTGAATCGAGCAACTTTAGTCCGTAAGTCCCTCGATTTCTTATGATTCGATGGAAGCTTTCCATTCTTCAAGTACTTAATGTATTTATTTCTCTAATCCCATGTTAAGCTCGTAGAATTTATTTCAGCATGTCCTTCCTCGATCACAAACTTCGAGAGTTAGGTGATAATTCACGAGCTGATCTCATCTTCTTCGACCAATGACCCCAAATTGGCAAATGCATCGGCCTCGATGTTTTGTTCTCGAGGTATATGTTGTAGAGTCCACTCTTTAAAACGGTGCAAGGTTACCTACAATTTGTCGAATAAGTACCTTTTCATCTTGTCTTCTCGAACTTCGAAGGTTGCGTTTACCTGGTTAACTACCAGTAGAGAGTCAAATTTTGCTTCGATGACTTCCGCTCCCAAGCTTTTAGCTAGCTCAAGACCTACAATCATGGACTCATACTCAACCTCGTTGTTAGTTAATAATATTGCCCTTGGGTGGTTTCAAAACAATGCCGAGCTCGGAACCTTTCACATTCAAGGCACCGTCCGTGAAGAGGGTCCATACCCCCGACGATGTACCCGATTTTAGTAGAAGTTCCTTTTCCACTTCAGGTACGAGGGTTGGCATAAAATATGGCCACGAAGTCTGCTAAGATTTGAGACTTGATGGTTGTTCGTGGTTGATACTCGATATCGTGTCTTCCAAGTTCGACGGCCCATTTGGCCAATCGGCCCGATAATTCAGGTTTGTGCAAAACATTTCGGAGTGGATAAGTGGTAATCACACATATGGGGTGACACTGGAATTATGTCTTTAATTTTCTAGATGCGCTTATTAATGCAAGTGCCAATTTCTCTAAGTGTGGATACCTAGTTTCAGCATCTCCTAGGGTTCGACTTACGTAATAGACAGGAAACTATGTACCTTCCTCTTCTTGAACTAGAACACCACTTACCGCGATCTCGGACACCGCCAAGTATAAGTAAAGCCTTTCATCTGCCTTCGGGGTATGGATTAAAGATGGGCTCGACAAATATCGCTTCAATTCCTCCAATGCCTGTTGACATTGGGATCCATGCGAAATTATGTTTATTTTTGAGCGAGGAGAAGAACTTGTGACTCCGATCTGATGACCTCGAAATGAATCGACCTAAGGCAGTTATCTGTCTGGTTAGCCTTTGTACGAATTTTACACTGTCTACGACAGTGATATCCTCGATGGCCTTAATCTTGTCAGGGTTGATTTCGATTCCCCGATTTGACACCATGAAGCCGAGGAATTTGCCGAAACCGACTCGAAAGCACATTTTTCAGGGTTGAGCTTCATGTTGTACTTTCTCAGGATTTCGAATGTTTCTTGTAAATTAGTCAAATGGTCCTCTGCACGCAGGGACTTAACTAACATATCATCAATGTAAACTTCCATTGATTTACCTATATGTTCTTCGAACATTTTGTTAACTAGGCGTTGGTATGTAGCTCCTGCATTTTTAGCCTGAAGGGCATTATATTTTAACAATAAGTTCCATACTAGTGATAAAAAAGGTCTTTTCTTGGTCTTCTGGGTCCATCTAGATTTGATTGGACCCAGAATAGGTGTCAAGAAAGGTAAGGATCTCGTGGCCGACTGTGGCAGCGATCATGCGACCGATGTTGGCAATGAAAAAGAGTATTTCGGACATGCTTTGTTCAAGCCCTTATAGTCTACACACACTCTACGTGTGTTCCCTTTTTGGGAACTACGACTACATTAGCTAACGATTTGGGATATTTTACTTCCCGAATAGATCCTATTTTGAGAAGTTTGGTTACCTCGTCCTTTATGAAGGCATGCTTTACCTCGGACTGGGGTCTTCTCTTTTGCTTTATCAGTCTGAACTTGGGATCCATGCTCAGCCGATGGGTTTTTATCTCCGGTGGGATTCCTGTCATGTATAAATGGGACCATGCAAAGCAATACATGTTATCAATAAGAAATTGAATGAGTTTTTTCTTGAGTTCAGGGGTCAACCCCGTTCCGAAGTATAACTTTCGTTCGTTCAGATACTCGATTAGTATCACCTGTTCCAGCTCCTTGACCATTGACTTGGTTGCATCTAACTCTTCAGGAAAAACAAAAGCTCGAGGACTTAGAAAATCCTCTTCTTCTTATTCTTCTTCTTCTTCTTCCACTACCCGTTTCTTTGATTAGGTGGGGGCTGGGGATAGTGATTGCTATTTGGTCGTCTTCTTATCTTTGGCGCTCGATTTTTCTGAAGTCGAAGGTGTTGATATCGGCATCACCTCGTCGACCGCAAACATTTTCTCTGCGGCGTGTTATTCCCCGTAAACTGTTTTCATACCATCCGTAATCGGGAACTTCATCATTTGGTGAAGGGTCGATGGCACTGCCCTCATGTTATGGATCCAAGGCCTTCCGAGCAGTGCGTTATATCTCATGTCGCCTTTGATGACACGGAATTTCGTATCTTGATAGTTTCAGCCACATTTACAGGTAGGATTATCTCCCCCTTCGTTGTTTCACTAGCCATGTTGAAGTCGTTTAGGACTCGAGATGCAGGTACAATTTGGTCTTGCAAGCGGAGCTTCTCTATGACCCTCGACCTGATGATGTTCGCCGAGCTACCTGGATCCACTAAAACACGCTTAACTTGAACTTTATTTAATATAATGGAAATTACCAGGGCGTCATTGTGCGACTGAGAAATGCCTTCCTCTTCATCGTCATTGAATGATAAAGTGCCCTCGGGCACATAGTCTCGAGTCTGTTTCTGTCTGGGGATTGACACATTGGTGCGTTTGAATATAGGACCTTGTGGGACGTCGACCCCACTGATGATCATGTGAATAACATGTTGAGGTTCTTCTTGCTCGTTCTTTCTGTTGGCATCTCTTTCTCTGAAGTGATTTTTAGCTTGATCACTGAGGAACTCTCGAAGATGGCCTTTGTTGAATAATCGAGCTACCTCCTTCCTCATCTGCCTACAGTCTTCGGTCCTATGGACATGTTTTCCATGATACTTACACATTAAATTTGGGTTCCTTTGAGAAGGATCGTTTTGTATCGGTCTGGGCCACCTAGTATCTATGATTCTTCCGATAGCCTATACAATCCCCGATGCATTGATGCTGAAATTGTACTCCGATAGCCGAGGTGCTTCTCTGGGATCTGCATATTTGTCGAAGCCGGTTTTACTCATAAGTCCCCGAGAATTTTTTCCTCGGTCACTCCTTCGATCGTTCCGGGCAGAATTGCATCCCGGGCCGTTATTCCTCCGATCTGCAACATATGGATGGTACCAATCTTTATTCGGCCTTGATTCTCTATCACCATCTCTCTGATTTTTATCTACCAACCGGTTTGGATGTACTGAACTTGAGGGGGTTCCCAATTGGCCGTCCTCGACCCTGATCTTTGATTGATATCAGTGGTGAACATCTGCCCAAGTCGCATCTGGGTACTCGATCAAATTATAGATCCAACTGGCGTGATGGTATCAAACTCCGTTCATTTAATCCTTGGGTGAAATCCTGAATTTCCCAATCATCAGTGACTGGTGTTAACTCCATGCGTTCCATTTGGAATCGAGATACGAACTCCCTTAGCATCTCGTTATCCCTCTGCTTCACTTTGAAGAGGTCTGATTTTCTTGTTGCAACCTTTATGGTCCCAGTGTGTGCCTTTACAAATGAATCTGCTAACATGGCGAACGAATCGATAGAATTTGGTGGCAAGTTGTGATACCAAATCATAGCTTCCTTTGACAGGGTCTCCCTGAACTTTTTCAGCAATACAGACTTGATTTCGTCATCCTCCAAATCATTTCCTTTTATTGCGCACGTGTAAGAAGTAACATGCTCATTTGGGTCAGAGGTCCCATTGTATTTAGGTATATCAGGCATACTGAACTTCTTTGGGATGGGCTTCGGAGTCGCACTCGGAGGGAATGGCTTTTGTACTAACTTCTTGGAATCCATTCCTTTTAAGATTGGTGGTGGTATCTGGTCAACTCGGGAGTTGTAAGTTTGCACCTTCTTGTTGTTGGCCTCGATTTTCTTTTCTCCCGATTCTATTCTCTTAGTGAGCTCCTTGAGCATCCTCATTATAGCGGGATCGGTTGTCGAAGTGTATCACCCGATCTTTCAGGCACTGGCTCGGTACAATGAGTAACCTCCTGTTCGACCCTATTTAGTGCCCTGCGCTGATTTTGCAACTACGCAATGGCGTTTTATTGAGCTTGAAGCATTTCAAATATTACTTGGAGACAGACTCCTTCATCTCCTCTGCCCTGTGTACCTCGACTGTCAGTTCGACCCTCTCTGCGTACACTTCCTTCGAGGTCTGCGCCTAAATCCATATTCAAAGCAACATGTGAGCTGATATCAACCGGGTTGATGGCCGGTTCTCCTCCGAGGTCAGCCTGTGGCACCTCGATTCTTGGAGCGATAATATTCTCTTTTTCTCCGTGGAGTCCGAGGCTATTGTCGCCGTGTGTAGATGAGTTTTGTGAGCTAGACATGATTCAACCTGAAAACAAAAATTCTTGACAAGAATAAGTGTAAAATAGTGTGTTTTACAAGAATTAGCACTGAACAATCACTATTATCCTTAGCCCCACGGTGGGTGCCAAACTGTTTACCTTGAAATACGAGTAACACTTAAACTTGTAATGTGGTTATAAGGATACGGGATCTAATTCAATACCAATTGATAAATGATGAAGCCAATAAATTAAATAAACGATTAAGATAAATCAAACCAGTGCCGTTGCAAGTTATCGACCTCGATTTGGAACAAGCTCGAGATCAAGCGTTAAGAATAATAAGAACAATAAGAAATTGTAAGCAAGTAAAAGAGCAGTGTATTGTTATTTCCCAGTAACTGTCTGTCCCTTACAAATGAACATGGTTCCTCTTTATATAGTAGAGGAACCCTAAATAAGGTATAACTCTAATTTTGAAAATAAAATCCATGATTGATGTCAATAACCGTTAGCGGTTCTGTCAATCCCGAGATTCCCGCCGAGATTTATGGTCTATCACTGATATCTCGCTTTTTCATTGCTCGATATTGGTCTTGCCCGATCTCGATCCTTTGGTCTTCATGTCTTCGAGCTCGATCTCACTTCAATATGAACTTAAGGTCGAGGAAGACCCTCGAGCCCATAAAATTGGACATCCTCGATTTTAGCCGTATATAGCTAGACCGATCTACAATCAAGGCTTATCAAGTGTGGGGCCACCTCTAATTGCAGTTAACAATTTTGAGTTGAAGCAAGGGTTGCTTCAAACCCTTCAGAACTGATGTGTCTTTAGAGGAAAGATGAATGAAGATCCAAATACACATCTAATGTACTTTGTAGAAATTATGAACACTTTTCAATACAATGGGGTGTCACAAGATGCGATGCACTTAAGGGCATTCCCCTTTACACTCAAAGATGATGCAAAGTAGTGACTTCAAAGCTTGACCACGGGATCGATTAGGACATGGGATGAGATGACCAGAAAGTTTCTTGATAAATATTTCTCATCAGCTAAGACATGCAAGTTTAGAAGGGAAATCCATAACTTCTGCCAGAAAGAGACTGAAACTATTTTTCAAGCATGGGAAAGGTTTAAGGAGATAGTTTAAAAGTGTCAACATAGTGGAATTGAACTCTAGATGCAACTCCAAGACTTTTGTGATGGATTGACACCAGCCTCGCTTAGAATATTGGGCAATGCAGCCGGAGGCGCATTGATGAAGAACACCCAAGAGGAGATAGTTACAATTCCTGATGAGTTGTCTGAAGATGCAAATCAGTGGGCCCCTAAGAGTGCTGAAAGAAGAAGATCAATTGTTGTTCACCAAGTTGATGCTAATACATTTGTGCAGGTATAACTTGATGTTATGGCTAAAGAAATACGAAAGTTGACCTTAGCCATGATATAGAGTGAACCTCATGCAACTTGTGATATATGAGGAAGAGGACACCCTACTCATGGGTGTCAAGCCTCAACTAAGGATGTGAATGCTGTGGGAAACTACAACTTTAATGCAATGGGTCAGAAACACCTCGATTTTTCATGGAGTTTATCCGGGGGAACCACAAATGCATGGTAACAAAACAATCACAGATTTATGGGACAAGGATCTCCTGGTTTTATGAATCAACCGCGGTAGCAGTTTCAGCCTCAACATCCCAATCAGCCTGGTCTAGAAGATTTAATGAAGGCCTTGATTGTTAAAACTTATGAAAGATTTGAAGAAGTACACAGAGCATCAATTCGAAATTTAGAGAAGTTGGACAGATTGTAACAATATTGTCTAAGAGGGTTCCAAGAACTCTCCCTGCTGATACTGAAAGAAATCCCAAAGAAACGGTAAATGTTGTAACCTTGAGAAATGGGAAAGTGTTGAAGGACCCCACCCCGATCCAAAAAGATGTGGTACTTGAAAAAGAAAGTGGGGAGCAGGTGAAAAGTGATGATGACAAGAATAAGAAAGGCCCAATGAAAACTGAGAAAAAGAAGAAGGAAGAAAAATCGAGAAGGGAAGAGCCTGAAGAGAGCGAGCATATGCCTGCTTCACCTTTCCCCCAAAAGCTATATAGAGAAAATTTGGACAAGCAGTTTGAGAGATTTTTGGATGTGCTGAAACAGGTTCATGTAAACTTACCATTCACAGAAGTGCTCTCAGAAATACCAGCTTATGCTAAATTTTTGAAGGAGATCTTGACAAAGAAGAGGAAAATAGAGGAGACCTCAGTGGTCAAGCTCACAGAGCATTGTAGCACGATATTTCAAAATAAACTCCCACAAAAGCGTGGAGATCTAGGGAGTTTTACTATACCTTGATCTTTAGGCTCTATTAATTTTGATACATCTTTATGTCATTCTGGTACCTCAATTAATCTAATGCCTTTGTCTATTTACACGAAACTAGAGAAGGAGATCGAAGAGATAAGTCTGAACCAATATCTTTGCAGCTGGCGGACCAAAAAACTCTAATACTCGAGGGGATAGTGGAAGATGTGCTAGTTCAGTTGGATAAGTTCGTATTTCCTGTAGATTTTATAGTGTTGAATATGGAGGAGAACAAAGAGGCCCCCCTCAACCTAGGAAGACCATTATTAGCAATGGGAAGAGAAATATTAGACATACAAGAGAGGAAACTCATGCTTAGAGTGGGTGAGTAAACTGTGACTTTCAAGATATATGTAGAAAAAGGGGCACAAAAGGAAAAACAGCTGCGAGTATTGAGTGGAAAGCAAAGGGCTCGAAAGAGAAGGCTGCAGTGAGCGAGAAAGACAAGTGTGGGGTGTACCCCAAAAATTCTGAGAAGAAGTTGTCTGCATGGATGTGTGCATTAGTTCGGGCGCGAGAAATGGAGCCCGACTTCGACTCAGACCCAGACCCTGACTAGATATTAAGGGAAGTTTCCTTTACCTTATGCTTTTAATTGTACGTCATGGGTACATACCATAACTTAAAGTGTGGGGTGCGGGTAATTGTATGTTATATGTATATGTGTTTCTTTTGCTTAGTTTTAGTAGTTAGAGATAGAAGCAAAACATAAAAATTATAAAACTTCCGATTTTTCCTGACGATGGATATCATCGACAGGTTTCTTGAGGGATTTAAGTCGTAGGAAAATGACAAAAATATTTTCTTTTTTTAGGTAGTGTAACAATTTTCCCCTTGATTTTTCTTTGTGTCGCGGTTCTTTTCCAAGGATTTTGTTTGAACCGGGTGTAGTTAGCTTTGATTTTTTAGGAATAGGAAACCTTGTGCTATGGTTTGAATGGAAAGCGATATCTCTTGACTTTATTATGCCTTGAGATTAGGGAGTGCTTTAGTTGTGACGCTTAAGCTCAGTTTTTGACTCTTGTATAAGTATCTTAAATTGTATGATCTTAACTTTACTTAACTGCTTTGACTAGAGTGTCTTGATGAGTCCGATCCTGAGTAAGATATGTGACATATGTGTGTGAGGTTTTGTGCTATTATGTGCATTGCATTTGATGTCTAGTTATTTCCCTGTGTGTATGCAAAGCGAAATCGTAGTTTTATTCAGTCTTGAAAGTGATATATGCATTTGTTTGTTGAGACAAATATATGCTTCTACCCACCTAATTGTTGTGTATCTTAGTTAACCCCATTTGAGCCTGTAATCATGTTTCTTTGGCAACCACGTTACAATCCTTAACCATTTGGTAGAATTGACCATCTATTTGAACCTTTTACCTCTCATGAGCAGTTGAATTTGTTATGAACTTTGTAAAATTTGAAGCGTGGAGTGGTTGGTTTGGCTTTTGAGTGGAACTATCGAAATAAGGAGAAAGTGCACTGTTTTGAAAAAGTAAGAGCCACTTGAATTGAATAAGAAGAAAAAGACAAATAGTTGTATTGTTGTGGAAAATAATCCTTGATAGGTTGTAAATCTTGACGTAATTTTGCTTAAAGAAGTAGAGAGTTGATGTATATTGATGTGAAGATGGAGTTATGGTTTAACATAAGTGTGGGGTTTTAAACGGTTAATTGTATGTGTTAAAGTGCTTAGGGAGGTGTAGTTACTATTATATCTAAATATATCCTGCCCATCCCACAACCTACATTACAACCAATTAAATTCCTACTTGATCCTTGACTGAATGAACTCAATTAGTAAAGTAGTACACTACAGGCAAGCTTATGGTACATAATTTTCGGCATATGAATGTTGTTTCAGAGAGTGAGAGAATTCTTTCTATCGTGAGTTGCTAATTGTCCTTAAATTTTATTTTGTGTGGAACTACTATCTTTTTTTGTGTGAGGGCACTTGATTCATCAAATAAGGGTAATTTCATTGACCTCTATGTTAGAGTGAGTGAGTGGGTTGTGCAAAAATGCATGGTACTTTTGAGTGAAATCTTGAGGCGGGGATGTTACGTTAAAGTTCTTAATCTAATTTAAATATTCTTGGTGTGATGAGTTAGGAGAGTTGTTAGAAAAGTTCGTGTTTATATAAAGTGTAGTTTGATTGCTCGAGGAAGAACAATAGTTTAAATGTGGGGTGTTGATGGTAGGCTATAATGTCGTAGTTTAGTCGCTTATTGCACTCTAATTCACTGCACTTTACTTGTGTTTGAGCTTTAATTTGTAGTGTTTTGCACTTATTGTGTGTTTTATGCCTTGTAGGAGTGATTACGAGTTATGTAGATGTTGTGTAGCTAATTCAAGCTATTTGGAGCTTTGATGTCTGAGTAAAATCCCAAAGGATTATGTCGGGATTATGTTTGGGAGTCGAGGACCAAGTGTGGACGTCAAAATGCAAGATTTGAGCCGTACTAAGAGAAAAGTGCACAACCGCGGCACGTGAGGCGCCGCGATTGTGCAAACCCTGTTGTATTACAAATTTTGACTCTCTGGATTTCCTCACCAATGCCTGCATGTCGCGTCGCCCCTTGCGGCACATCTGTGCAATTTTTATAGAGTGAAAATCCTATTTCGGCTGGGAAAAGATGGTATTGTCTGGGCCCGACCCTACTTGGTATAAATACATAGAAAAATATTATTTTCTGGACTTTTGACACACATTCGACCTAAGGAGGCTAAGGAGGAGTTGGAAGAACAAAAGCACAAGGATTTTCTCATTCCTTCCTCACTCAAGACCCAAGTTAGGATTGAATTTATGTTTTCCTATCTTTTAATTATATTTGTGATGAATTACTCCATGTCTATGGAGTAATTTACCTTAGGGTTTGATGGATTTGGTGTATTTATGATTGTTTGTGGATTATAACTCTAGTTTTATGCATTGAATCGTTGTTGGATGATTTAATTGTTGCATCTATATTCACTTGTTCATGTAATCGAGATAGTCATAACTTGTGATATCATTGCATTATATTGTTGGTTGAGTTCATTAATTCTTCCTAGTAATCAAAAGAGGCTAGTTGAATCATTGATTAAACCTAGTTAGGACGATAATCGAGAGAGGTTCTCCTAAAGACCAGTCCACTACGCATTCTTGCATATCTTCACTAAGCTTAAATTGGTTCATCTCGTGAGATTGAGAATTAATCAAGAGAGGAGTTCTGTTGAACGTGTGAACTAATAATTGAGTGAATTCGAGAGACTCACTTAAATATTGGAAATGAATGATCTAGAGTTAGATCCCAAACAATTATCTTGCACCTATCCTTTCAAAACCCTATTTTCTCCCACTGATAATCTTCTTTGCTTATTCCTTGTTTCAATTGTTACTAGTTAATAGTGTTAGATTCTTAGTTAATTTTGGTACTAATGTTATAAACCTCAACCGCTGATCCTCCTGGATAATAATCGAGCTAGAAACTACAAGAATTCTATTTAAATCAAATCCATGTGGATACGGTATTATACTATACAATATTTGATTAGCGAGCATAATTTAAGTGTGTGTTTCGAGATCGTTAACTATTTTCCAAATGATACTAGCTGAGATGTATCGAGCTTTGGATCGACGCAAGCATGGGCTGGATATTTTGAGAGGTGCAATCTTCTGCTACAGGTTTGGTTGCTAAAACATTTTCAAAGAGGAGACTACCGTTAACAATTCTTGTGTAGGCCGCTGAATGATTATATTTCCAGTCATCATCAAAAGAAAATGACATTTGCTCCTGATAGGTTTTCAAAACCGAGAAATAAAGGATGGCCTCTTCAGTAATTTGACTGACGAACAAGTAATCTGGATGTTTGAGTGGTTTTCCAGCAAAGAGTTCATAATCAGGTCCAAAGGGTCCACCCATTTGGTGTTGATTGGGTTGCGAGGCATCTACCCTTACAATCCTATAAGGGTAATGAGGCAGACTGGGAAGAAGCAGGTTATAGCTAGGGTTTCTAATATGACTTAGTATAAGGCGGACTTCAAAGGGGATGCCTTTCCTTCCAAGTTTGAGGCTTAGCACACATGGAATCAAAAGATCATTGTAGATGGGGAGACTATCGAGCCTGACAGGTACCATGTTGGGCATATGTATTACAATCTTTCGTGGATAGAGAATGACATAACCAGGGACGTCAAACCGGGAGTCAACCTGAAAGGACGAATCGTAGATGAAGCGGTCGAGGCCCGGGTAAGGTACAAAAAGCTGCGCAAGAGGGCTTTTGAATCTGAGGCCAAGCATCTGGAACAACATAAGATAGACATGGAAGCAATAAAAGAATGGAAGGAACTTGCAAACAAGTATGCTGGAACAATTAAGGCTGAGGAATGGAAGAAAAGATGGTTGATGGAATTGGGAGCAATAATAGATGGAATTGGAATAAAAGATGAGGAAGAGGCTCTGGGATTGTCAAGGTATGGGCTACGATAAGGGAGGAAAGCTGGAAATGGAATACTTGCGACATGCGCGACCTTGGAAATGTGATCAATGGGGACAATAAAGCAAAGCATAGAGAAGGTCCATCTGGGAAAATCTCTTTATTTTTTTATAGTTAGATTTCATTTAGATTCAATGTAATAAGGCTTCATGTCATTAGTGACTCTACAATATTATTTTGATTTAGTATTATATTGGATTGTTTTATTTTTGCATTAATGGATTGAGGCATTGTTGGCACAAATTTTCTCCAAGTATACTTGTTGCTTAGGCCTATCTAAGGCACAATGAGGTCCAAAAATTAGGATGTCAATTATTACATGCCTTATGCGCTACCTGTTTAAATATTGCAAGACTCTTTTATTTTGTCTTACTGAATTGGATACCTTTTGTTTTTCTTTCCTTTGATTATTCCCATTCCCAAAGGTTGGATGATGTATTCTGGCAACATCGACATATCACACCAGATCTAGAGGTCCTCCACCTCCTCCTCCACCTAACGACATCAAAAGCAAGGGCAAAGGAAAGATGGAAAATTAGAGTGGCAGTAGAAAAGACAATGCTCCTATAGCAGAGAATCTAGAGACTTCGGACGGAAGAAGTACACCCTATAAAAAGAATTGGTTCTACGGTTAGAGCAGAAGATTTTGGAGTTACAAGGCGAACTCGAGCAGGTCCGCAACCTCACCACTTCTCCCTTACCTTGAACGTCCCTGATGTCAATCATCAGAATGCTACCACTCAAAACCATACACCACCCCAAAACCCAAAACCCCAAAATCAACAACCACTAGCTCTACAAAACCCCCCTACTACACATCAATACCATAATTCTGCACCCCCGCAAAGCCATAACCCTTTACCATTACAAAATTCTCAGCACCATAATAGGACCCAATATCCTCAAACCACCACCTACTATACCCCCTCAGAACATGCCACAGCTTACCCCCGATACACCTCAAACCTCAATCAATGATCAACCATATACTCAAGTATCAGGAACACACCAAGGCAACTCCATATATGTAAAAACTTTACCACACACCACAGAAACACAATACTTACCCGAACCAACCGAGAAGGACCTGCTCTTCTGGAACATGGCTGAAGAGTTGAAAAAGTTATATAGAAGGGTCCAGAACGTCGAGGGAGGGAAATGTGTCGAAGGCTTGAATTATGAAGATTTGTGTATCCAGCCAGATGTGGAGCTATTGGCGGGTTACAAACCTCCAAAGTTTGAGATATTTGATGGCACCGGTGATCCCAAGGTGTATTTGAGGACTTACTAAGGTAAACTCGTGGGAGTAGGCAAGAATGAGCAAATCCGCATCAAGTTGTTCATGCAAAGTCTAACTGGGGACACTTTATCTTGGTACATCAGTCAGAACTCCAAGAAGTGGTCTAATTGAGTAAGTATGGCATCCGACTTTATGATAGATTCAGGTTCAACACACGAAATGCACCAGACATTTTCTATAACCTCAATAATAAACCCACAGAGACCTTTCATGAGTATGGAAGCCACTAGAGATTGGAAGCTACCGAAGTGAGGCCATCCCTAGAAGAGAAACAAATTAATAAGATATTAGTTAGAGCTCAGGATCCACAGTACTATGAGAGGTTGATGGTCATAATGAATCATAAGTTCTCCAACATCATCAAATTGGGAGAAATAATCGAGGACGGTATCAAGATTAGTATGGTTACCAGCATTAAAGCTCTATAGGCTACCAATAAAGCCTTGCAATTTGGAGGTATTTCAAAGAAAAAGGAAGTGGGTGTCGTCATGGTAGCCCAAGGTCTGGAGTCTCCTCTCACCTATCAAACACGTCCACCAGCATATCAACCTTCACCTCCAAAGTACCATTACCCCGTTACCACCTACCACACCTATAATACCCAACGAGCATCCCCTCATCTCCACCTATGCATCAGAACTATCCAATATCTCGACCAAATTTCGACCGCATAACTCCTAGACAATACACCCTTATCGCTGATCCCATAGGCAAATTGTATGAGAGACTAAAGGTCACCGGTTATGTCACTCCCATTAATGCAGCTTCTATGTAAAATCCTTCTCAGTGGGTCAACCCCGACAAGACTTGTGCCTATCACTCAGGCATGAAGGGACAACTATCGAGGAATGTCTCATGTTGAAAGACATGATCTAGACATTGATTGACACCAAGATCATACAGGCAAAAGAATTTGCACCGAACATCAGCAATAACCCCCTTCCTGATCACAGAGGCGAGGGAGTAAATATGATCGAGACTGATGAAGAATGGGACCAGGAAGGATCCATCAGTCTTATTCGAGAAGGAGACATTTCTATGACATTCCATGTTACAGTCTCGCCTATTGTGGTGCAACCAAGGCGCCATTCGAGGTTGAAGTGGCCACCTCCAGGCCGCCATTCACTGTGATGGTAGCTCCATCGCCATCTTACAAATCTGATGCTATTCCATGAGATTATGTGGTAGGGTCAAGAAGGAAATTGAAATCCAAGATTGAAGAAACAAGTGTTGCCCAGGGAATGACTAGAACAAGTAGGGTCTATACGCCAGAAAATCTCAGGGAAACAAGTAAAGAGACTGCATCAAAACCACATGTGTTGGAAATATGTATTGATGATAATTGGAGGAAGCTACATGCAAGGGAGTATTCTGTTTATGACCATCTAAACAAAACTCTCGCTCAAATATCAATCTTGTCGTTGTTACAAAACTCATACGCACACAAGAACGCCTTGATGAAGGTGTTAGGTGAAGCTTACGTACCTATTGGTATCACTAGTGGAGAGATGGAAAACATTGTGGACAGGTGTTGGAGACACACAAGATCACCTTCATCTATGATAAGTTTCCACCGGAAGGTTTGAGTCATAACAAAGTATTGCACACCACTATGCAATATGATGACAAGTTCGTCACTCGAGTTTTGATTGATTGGGGGTAGGGGTTTCAAGTTTGAACGTATGCCCTCTGACTAGTCTGAAGAGATTGGGTATAGGTAGTACCGGATATACAGATGGGAAGCATGAACGTGAAAGCGTTTGATGGCTCCCAAAGAGCTACTATTCGAGAGATTAACCTGGATTTGAAGATAGGCATGACCGTGTTCAATGTCAACACCCAAAATCTGGTGAGACCGAGTCATAATCTCTACACGAACATCCCTAATACCTCAATATATATATATTAGGAGTATGCAGTAGAAAGTAAGATAAAGGGTGACTGTGAGGCCTGCGTACGCCGGTAGATATACCTTGAAGTCTCCGGTCCAAAGCTCAACGCACGGATACCTAGCACACTTATGAAGTACCTAGGTCTACATAAAAATATGTGCAGAAAGGTAGTATGAGTATACCACAATGGTACCCAGTAGGTATCAAGCCTAACCTCGATAGAGTAGTGACGAGGTCAGGTCAATATTTTAGGGATGAAAAATTTCTGCTTTTATAATAATAATACATATATATATACATATATATATATATATATATATATATACATATATATATATATATACATATATATATATATATATATATATATATATATATAGTCTCACGTTAATAGTTACATGTAAGGGTTTAGTTAACCATTTATATGAACAAACAATAAATTTTATTTAATAAGAAAATTGTATATATACGGGAAGAAAGAATTGTTGTAAAGAAATTGATATGAAATAGTACAACATTTAAATACCGAAATTAATCTATTATATTAGCTACTTCAAATTGGTTGGACATCCTCTCGATTGTGAAAATGATCGATTTGGTTAAGTTTGAAAATATTATTATGTACTTATAGTTTAGAAATATGCAATATGATGGTAACTTACCTGAGACTTATTTATAGAGTATGTCTTTCATTTGTTTTCTCTTCTGATGCTAATTTGACAATTCCGTCTTGATAAGCGTTTTTGCTGTCGACATTGATACCCTTTTGAAGTGCAAATATATATGAGAAAGTATATTGTGAAAAATAGAGTTCAACATTTGATATTGTTTGATATTGTGCTTTTTTTTATTGTCATTGCAATGTACATGCGTACTGAAAATTATTGGGAAAAATTTAAAAGGATAATTATCATTTTTTGGAGGCGAACGTTTAATTTTAGGGATAAATACAAGGCAAAAATTAAATTTTAGAGTTAAATACAATATTGGCACATCATGATTTCTACATATATGCCATTATTGTCAATATCTCTAGATACTATCCTTGTGCCATTTCGCATTTTTCTTCAAAATCAACATGCATGCAATCAAAGATCAATTTTAATTTTGTTTGTTATATAACTACGTGACACTAGAAACATAAGAAATATTGAACTTCACAAACATGAGTGATGGAAATCTATTTGGTATTAAAGTATTTAAGTGTTTTTCGTGAAAGTAGTTATTAGTGTCATCTTCTGCTGAATCGAAATTAAGAAATATTTTTCTTTCACCAGGTAATTGGGCGATCAACATATCATGTAATCGATCAATATATTCATTTTTGCTTGCAGAGCTAACACTTTTCATCATTGATTTTGGACAACTTCTATTTTCATTAATAATATTTCTCTTATATCATCAACATATGTTATATCTCTAAAGCTCATGCCAACTATTCTGTTTATCTGACTCTTTATATATGCGCTTCATCTCATATTATCAATTTTATTTTATTCTCATATTATCAACTCTATTTTTTTTTATTAATTTAGCATTACTATTCTGCTTTGATATATTTGTGATTGTCATTTACTAATAGGAGTAGTTGATATCACAAACTCTTTATTTCAAAAAAGATAAAATAAATTTCTATAAATTTAATTGATAAACATCTTACTACGAATATAAAGAATTCTTGATATACTACCTCAATAAATTGACTCTTTCACATCACAAATTGTTATGACTGATTTCTCATTTATCAATTTTTGTGGTATTTCATCGTATTTTTCAGTTAGGTCACTCACAAGGTCATGGTTCTATGATCATGCAGAATATATATTTGTATACTATTAAAATCGACCACGTCCGATTTTATGGGCTCGAGAATCTGTCTCGAGATTAAGTCCATATCAAAGCAAGTTCAAGCTCAAAGAACACAGAGACTGGAGGATCGAGATCGAGCAAGATCGACATCGAGTAACGGAATAACGATATATCCGCAATCGACCATAAATCTCGAGGGAAATCCCGGGATTGACAGGACCCTTAACGGTTATTGATATCCATCATGTATTTTATTTCCGAAATTAGAGTTAAACCTTATTTAGGATTCCTCTACTATATAATGAGGAACCTTGTTCATTTGTAACCATCATATATTACATTCACTTACTGAGAAATAACAATACGCTACTCTCATGCTTACTTGCGACTTACCACTTTTCTTATTGTTCTTAACGCTTGGTCTCGAGCCTATTCCAAATCGAGGTCGGTAACTTGCAAACAACACTTGTTTGATTCATTCTAATTGCTTAACTCGTTTATTTATTTAGTCATTTATCAATTGGCCTTGAATTAGATCACGTATCCTTATAACCACATTACAAATGTAATTGTTACTCGTGTTTCGAGGTAAACAGTTTGGCGCCCACCATGGGGCTAAGGACAATAGTGATTGTTCAGTGCTAATTTAGGTATAACACACTATTTTACGCTTTTTCCTTGTCAAGAATTTTGTTTCAGGTTGAATCATGCAAAACTCACAAAACACATCTACATACGGTGACAACGGCTTGAGGCTCCACGGAGAAAACGAGAATGTTATCGCCCCAGGAATCGAGGTGCCACAGACTGACCTCGGAGGAGCGCCGCCCATCAACCCAGTTGATGACAGTTCTCATGTTGCCATGAATGCATATTTAGGCGCAGACCCCGAGGGAAGTGTGCGTAGAGAGGGTCGAACTGACGGTCGAAGAACACATGGCAGAGGAGATGAATGATTCAGTATCCAAGTTAATACTTGAAATGCTGCAAGCCCAACAAAATGCCATTGCTCAGTTGCAAAATCAGCACAGGGCACCAAATAGGACCGAACAAGAGGTTACTCGCCGTACTGACCTAGTGCCTGAAAGGTCGGGTGATAACACTTCGACAACCGATCCTACTATAATGAGGATGCTCGAGGAGCTTACTAAAAGAATAGAATCGGGAGAAAAGAAAATCGAGGCCAACGACAAGAAGGTGGAAACTTATAACTCTCAAGTTGACCAGATACTGGGGGCACCACCGATCTTAAAGGGAATGGACTCCAAGAAGTTTGTGCAAAAACCATTACCTCCGAGTGCGTCTCCAAAGCTCATCCCAAATTAGTTCCGTATGCCCGATATACCTAAATACAATGGGACCTCAGACCCCAATGAACATGTTACTTCTTATACATGCGCTATAAAAGGTAATGATTTGTAGGATGACGAAATCGAGTATGTACTGCTAAAGAAATTTGAGGAGATCCTGTCGAAGGGAGCTATGATTTGGTACCACAACCTGCCGCCGAACTCTATCGATTCATTCGCCATTTTGGCAGATTCGTTTGTAAAGGCACATGTTGGGCCATAGAGGTTGCGACAAAAGAATCGGATCTCTTCAAAGTAAAGCAGAGGGATACGAGATTCTAAGGGAGTTCATATCTCGATTCCAAATGGAACGCATGGAATACCACCGGTCACTGATGATTGGGAAGTTCAAGCTTTCAGCCAAGGATTAAACGAGCGGAGTTCGATCGCATCACGCCAGTTGAAATAGAACTTTATCGAGTACCCGGCTGCGACTTGGGTAGATGTTCACAACCAATATCAGTCGAAGATTAGGGTCGAGGACGGCCAATTGGGAGCCCCTTCAGGTTCAGTACATCCAAACCGGTCAACAGGTAAAAAACAGAGAGATATTGATAGAGAATCAAGGCCGAACAAAGATCGGCATCACCCGTAAGTTTCAGATCAAATGAATAACGGTCTGGGATGTAACTCCGCCCCGGAACGATCGAAGGGGTGACCGAGGACAAAATTCTCGGGGACTAATGAGTAAAACTTGCTTCGACAAATATGCAGATCCCATAAAAGTGCCTCGATTATCGGAGTACAATTTTAGTGTCGATGCATCGGGGATTATATCGGCTATCGAAAGGATCAAAGACACCAGGTGGCCCAGGCCTATACAAAATGACCCCTCTCAAAAGAATCGAAACTTAATGTGTAAGTATCATGGCACGCATGGCCATAGGACCAAAGACTACAGACAGTTGAGAGAGGAGGTAGCTCGATTATTCAACCAGGTCCACATTCAATAGTTCCTCAGTGATCGAGCCGAAAATCACTTCAGGGAAAGAGACGCCAACAGAAAGAACGAGCAAGAAGAACCTCAACATGTTATTCACATGATTGTCGGCAGGCCGACATCTCACAAGGGCCTATATTTGATGCACCAATGTGTCGATCACCAGAGAAAAACAAACTCGAGATTATGTGCCTGAAGGCGAGTCTATCGTTCAATGACGAAGAAGTAGAAGGCATCTCTCAGCCGCACAATGACACCCTTGTAATTTCTATTCTGTTCAATGCATGGTCCCATTTAGACATGACAGGAATCCCACCAGAGATAACAACTCATCGGCTGATTCTGGATCCCAAGTTCAGACCAATAAAGCAAAAGAGAAGGGCTCAATCCGAGGTAAAACACGCCTTCATCAAGGACGGGGTAACCAAACTTCTCAATATAGGGTCCATTCGGGAGGTAAAACATCCCGAATGGTTAGCCAATGCAGTCGTAGTCCCCAAAAAGGGGAACAAACTTAGAATGTGTGTAGACTATAAGGACTTGAATAAATTATGTCCAAAAGACTCTTTTCCCTATCCTAACATCGATCGGATGATGGATGCCACGACTGACCACGAGATTCTTACCTTTATCGACGCCTATTCTGGGTACAATCAGATCCATATGGACCCAGAGGATCAAGAAAAGACTTCTTTTATCACTAAGTCCGGGACCTATTGTTATAATGTAATGCCCTTCATGCTAAAAAATACGGGAGCTACATACCAATGCCTAGTTAACAAGATGTTTGAAGAACAGATAGGTAAATCAATGGAATTTTACATTGACGATATGTTAGTTAAGTCCCTACGCGCAGAGGACCATTTGACTCATTTGCAGGAGACATTCTAAATCTTGAGAAATTACAACATGAAACTTAACCCTAAAAAGTGTGCTTTCAGGGTCGCTCGGACAAATTCCTCGCTTCATGGTGTCAAATCGGGGAATCGATATCAACCCCGACAAGATTAAGGCCATCAAGGACATCACCATCAGGGACAGTGTGAAAGCCATTCAAAGTCTTAAATCGGACTGATACCTGCCCTGGGACGATTCATTTCGAGGTCATCAGATCGAAGCCACATGTTCTTTTCCTTACTCAAAAAGAAAAATGATTTTACATGGACCCCGGAATGTCAACAAGCATTGGAGGAATTGAAACGATACCTATTGAGCCCACCTTTGCTCCACACTCCAAAGGCAGATGAGAAGTTGTACCTATACTTAGCAGTGTCCGAGATAGCGGTAAGTGGTGTGTTAGTTCGAGAAGATCAAGGTACGCAGTTTCCTATTTATTACGTGAGTCGGACCTTTAGAGATGCTGAAACTAGTCATCGACACTTAGATAAATTGGCACTTGCATTAATAAGCGCATCTAGAAAATTAAAGCCATATTTTCAGTGTCATCCCATATGTGCGATCACCAATTATCCACTCCGAAATGTTTTGCACAAGCCCGAATTATCGGGTTGATTGGATAAATGGGCCATCAAACTTGGCGGGTATGATATCGAATATCAAACCCGAAAGGCCTTTAAGTATCAAATTTTAGCAGACTTTGTGGTCGATTTTACGCCAACTCTCGTACCCGAAGTGGAAAAAGGATCTTCTACTTAAATCGGGTACTTCATCGGGGGTATGAACCCTCTTCACGGACGGTTCCTCGAATTTGAAAGGATTGGGGCTTGGTATTGCTTTGAAACCACCTACGGGCAATGCTATTAGACAATCCATTAAAACTGCCAAATTGACTAACAACGAGGCACAGTATGAGGCCATGATTGCAAGTCTCGAGCTACCTAAAAGCTTGGGGGAGGAAGTAATAAAAGCTAAGTTCGACTCCCTACAGGTGGTAAACCAGGTAAACGGAACCTTCGAAGTTCGAGAGGATATGATACAAAGGTACTTAGACAAATTGCAGGTAACCTTGCACCGTTTTAATGAATGGACTCTACAATACGTGTTGATACCCAATTTTTCCATCATCTTATATATATATATATATATATAAGATGATGGNTATATATATATATATATATATATATATATATATATATATATATATATATATATTCTCAAAATAGTACATATGCACAATCATTTAGCTTATAAGCATATACAAGTATTTTTCATAATTTTTAAAACATTAAAATTGATTTTCTTGCATTTAAATTACTTGAATGTTTATTAATTACTTCTTCAATTATTTTGTAATGACTTAATTACCTAAAGTTATTATTTGCATCCATAATACATGTTTCACATATTTTTACTTTAATTATTATAATTACATTAGTATTTTTAGGCCATCTGCACAAACTTGCAATAATAGCCTATATTTTACAACTTTACTGCATTTGTCATTATTTTCAAGGTTAAAATAATATTTTATATTTTTATAATCTTCTACTATTTTCTTAAAATATTAATTTCCATAAATATTACTTTACTGTATGATAAGAATGAGCCACCGAAACTCAAAGGTAAGTTCTATAGGGCGGTGGTTAGACCGACCATATTGTATGGAGTTGAGTGTTGGCCAGTCAAGACACATATCCAGAAGATGAAAGTAGCAGAAATGAGGATGTTGAGATGGATGTGTGGACATACTAGGCTGGATAAGATTAGGAATGGAGATATTTGGGAGAGGTGGGTGATGATAGGCTATAATTACGTATTTTAGTCTCTTATTACACTCTAATTTACTGCACTTTAATTGAGTTTGAGCTTTAAACGCTAGTGTTTTGCACTAATTGTGTGTTTTATGCCTTATAGGAGTGATTTCGAGCTATGTAGATGTTATAAAATGAATTCAAGTGATTTTGAGCTTTAAAGTCTGAGTAAAATCTCAAGGAATTAAGACGGGATCGTGTTCGGGAATCAACGGATGATAGTTAAGAATGAACGAAAAATCGAGTAGGCATATTGTGCACTATCTAGTAAAATGCACATAACTCTTTTTATCAAAACTCCATTTGAGCTCCAAAATATATGGTTGGAAATATAATTTAAAGTACTAAAACTGTAATGTTTTACATTTTTCCAAATTCCAAACAGAACAGGGTGAAAAATGCTCGACACAGAACACTGGCCAGAATCTGCGGCCGCGGACGTCCTGACCTGGAAAAATGTCCTTTTTTGCGTAGGAGAAGGTATAATTTTTTGGACCCGACCCTACTTGGTATATATACGCGGTCGCGGATGTCCTGGCCTGGAAAAATGTCCTTTTTTGCGTAGGAGAAGGTATAATTTTTTGGACCCGACCCTACTTGGTATATATACATGGAAAAATGGTATTTTGAGGACTTTTGACATACTTTTGACACACTTTAGATCTAAGGAGGCGAGAACACATTAGGAGCAAGGCGGAGAATTCTTCAACGAGTTTTTCACTGCCTTCTTCCTATTTCCATTATTGTTTATAAATTCTAGTATTGTAGTTATGCATACTATTATGATTAGCTAATTTGTTATCTAGGGTTTTGATGGAACCTCTTGGAGGATGAATTCTTGTTATGTTTTAATATAATTTAATCTTTGAATTTGTCTATTTGTTCAACTACGTGCTTATTTCAGTTGATTGACTGACCATCGATTGATTGTACCTATTTATTATGTGTTTATTGAGAAATAATATATATTTAGGTCGTTGTTGAACAACGTCACCCCTAACATATTGTGAGAAATCATTATAGCAGGTTTAAAGGTAGGTTTAGAAATAACAAAGTCTTGATGTGGTCATAATGAGCGGTTAGATAAAGCAACTAGCGTAGTTCGAGAGAATATGTCTAGTAAATTGTTGTAATTGCTCGAGAGAGAATTATGGCACCTAAAGTGCTCACGATCAGTAGAGAATACGTAGGCAAAATTTTAGGGAACATAGGGGGAAAGATTCCGACAATTGGGGAAATCATAACTCTAGACCTCCTAAATTTAATCTCCAACCCTTAGTATCTTTAGTTGTTAATTTACTGCTTCAGTTTGTTAGTCAATTACTTAGAAATAAGAATCTTAATATTTATAACTTAGGAATTGTTTGAGCGTGTCTTCTTAGTGATACTAAACAGTTATAGCGAAACTTTAGTTCTCTGTAGGATACGACTCCGGACTTCTAGACCGGAATATATTTGCAGCGATCGCTTATCCTTTTTAGGACTAGAGTTAGGCGTGATCGAGTTTTGGCACCGTTGCCGGGGAACTAAAGGAGTAGCTATAGGTGTACATATTTCTAGGTTGCAAGTTTGAACTTTTATTTTATTTTTTATTTTTTATTTTTTATTTGATTTTTTTTTAAAATTTTTTTTATTTTATTTGTTGATTTGAGAACATGGCATCTTGGAATTATGATACTTTTTATGTTGGTAATTCCACTATTTATCTTCCTAATTCTTATTGTGGAGAAAATCACCCGCGGAAAAATTATCAAAATATTCTCGAGAGCGAGTTATGTGCACCAATTCAATCTTATGTGTGGAATGTGTGTGATATGTGTGGTGGTAAAGATGGTCACTTTCATGGTTGTACTTATATTTATTATCTTCCCCCAACCCTCTACTATGATGGTTTTAATTTTTCTTGTGAAGTTAATAGGAACAAAGAACCTAGGGAGGCTGACCTGAAGGAGATCAAAGATATGTTAAAGTGCCTTCTAGAACAAAATAATGAGAAACAACTGCAGATAGAAATGCAAGAGAAAACTATTCGCAACTTAGACGCTCAAGTGAGTCAAGTGGTTGAAGCTTTTAATGCTCAACAAGGCAATTTTGTGGATAGTAGCCAAAAGGAGCATGTATTAGATACAGAAATCGAGGTGCTAATAGAGGAGGTCAGAGTAGAACACCAACAATCAATCGAACTAGATTTTGAGGATATCGATGTTGTAGAAGAGATATTAGAGTCAACCAAGGACATTGATGATATATATTTAGCTGAATCTAGTGGCATTGGTGTTGAGGATGTTGACAGTCCCAATGTTCATGTAGTTGAGCGCATTGGTCCACACTCCAAGCATTTTTCACATTGTGTTTGAATGATGAGATAGAAATAGATTCATCCGGGTTACTTCAGGAGTCAAGGATTAAGGAACAAGGTGCCTACATTCTAGAATTCTTCTTTCCAGAAAGTCGAATTACACACCTCATCTAAAGGCTAAGAAGTGCAGAATACTACATTATTTCCTTGGGCCAGTTAGATTCGTTCCACAACCCCAGGAGCATAATCATAAGCTTGAATCAAAACTTGAGGTTCAATTCATAAGCTCGAGATGGAGGCAAAAAGTAGTTCATGCCATGCTGCAACGTTAAATCAAGCATTTGTTGGGAGGCAACCCAGCTTTACTTTATTATTATTATTATTATTATTATTATTATTATTATTATTATTATTATTATTATTATTATTATTATCATTATTTTTTTTAAAATTGTATTATTCTTGTAGTGTCAATTTTTGATTTTTAGGAGCATGGTACGCAAAGCCACTGGAAAGATGCAATAACAAACTAGATGGTTGGAACTAAGTGTGAGGTAACCACACGAAGGACCAGGCATGGGAGAAGTTTGAGTACCCCATGAGATGTTAGTATTTCGACCTTTACTTACTAGGGAGTTTCTTTTACCCTCTTGTATGTATGAATGTGCATTGGATACAATGCACAATTATAAGTGTGGGGTGAGGAGATTGTCCGGATGACTTTTCATGCTATTTTAGTTGTGTTAGTTAATTGAATTATTATTATTTTTTTAAAAAAAAAAAAAGAAAAGATTGGACTTTTTCCGACGATGGATCTACTAGACAATTTTCTTGAGGGATTTAAGTCGAAAGGAAAAAGAAAAAAAGATTTTCTTTTGTTAGGTAGTGTAGCAATTCCCTATTATTATTTTGTGTTGCGGTTCTTTTCCAAGGATTTTGTTTGAATCGGGTGTAGTTAGTTTTATTTTTTTTAGGAATAGGAGCCATTGTGTTGTGTTTTGAATTGAAGCAATATCTCTTGACCTTGTTATGCCTTGAGAATTGTGAGTACTTTGGTTGTGACGCTTAGGCTCAGTTTCTGACTCTTGTATAAGTACCTTAAATTGTATGATTTTAAATTTGCTTAATTGCTTTGACTTGAGTGTCTTGATGAAACCAATCCTGAGTGAGTTATGTGCCATGTGTGTATGAGGTTTGTGTGTTATTCTGTACATGCATTTGATGTCTAGACCTTGCTCCGTGTGTTTGCAAAGTGAAATAGTAGTTTTGTTAAGTTTTGGAAGTGATATAGGCGTTTCTTTGTTGAGCCATATGTATATTTTACCCGTCTAATTGTTATGTATCGTAGTTAACCTCTTTTAGCCTGTAATCTTGTTTCTTTGATAACCACATTACAAGCCTTACCCATTTGTTTGAATTAACCATCTATTTGAACCTTTTAACCTCTCATGACCACTTGAATTGTTATGAACTGTGTAAAAGTTAAAGTGGGGGTGGTTGGTTTGGCTTTTGAGTGGAACTAATGAAACAAAGAGAAAGGTGCAGTGTTTTGAAAAAGTAAGCGCCACTTGAATTGAAAAAAAGAAAAGGAAAAAAATAGTTGTATTGCTGTGAAAAAAAAATATTCCTTGATAAGTGGTGTCTCTTGATCTAATTGTGCTTAAAGAAGTACGGGATAATAAACATCGATGTGAAGGTGGAGTTTGGTTTGACATAAGTATGGGGTTTGAATGTTAAAGTATATGTATTAAAGTGCTTAGGGAGGTGTAGCCACTCTTATATCTAAATGTATCCTACCCGTCGCACAGTCTACATTACAACCAAATAAAGTCATACTTGATCCTAGACTGAATGAACTCAATTAATAGAGTAGTACACTACGGGTAAGCCTATGGTGCATGTTTTGTGGCATGTGAATGTTATTTCTGAGAGTGAGTGAATTCTTTCTATCTTGAGTTCCTAAGTGTTCTTAAATTTTATTGTGTGGAACTACTCTCTTTTGTTGTGTGAGGGCACTTGATTCATGAAGGAAAGGTAATGTTAGTGTCCTCTAAGTGGGTGAGTTGTGAATAATGCGTGATACTTGTAAGTCAAATCTTGAGGTGAAGATGTTACGCTTTTGTGTGTGGTCTATTTTAAGTATTCTTGGTGTGATGAATTAGGAGAATTGTTTAAAAAGGTCGTGTCTATATAAAGTGTAGTTTGATTACTCGAGGACGAGAAATGATTTAAGTGTGAGGTGATGATGATAGGCTATAATTACCTATTTTAGTCTCTTATTACACTCTAATTTACTGCACTTTAATTGAGTTTAAGCTTTAATCGCTGTGTTTTGCACTAATTGTGTGTTTTATGCCTTGTAGGAGTGATTCCGAGCTATATAGATATTATTAAATAAATTCAAGTGATTTGGAGCTTTGAAGTCTGAGTAAAATCCCAAGTAATTAAGCCGGGATTGTGTTCGGGGATCAACGGATGATAGTTAACAACGAACGAAGAATCGAGTAGGCATATTGCGCACTATCTTGTAAAATGCACATAACTTTTTTTATCAGAACTCCATTTGAGATACACAATATATTGTTGGAAATCTAATTCAAAGGGCTAAAACTTTCATGTTTTATTTTTTTCCAAATTCCAAACAGAACAGGATGAAAAATGCGCGACATAGAACATTGGCCAAAATCCGCGGCTAGATTTGCGGTTGAATTCGCGGTCGCGGACGTCCTAACCTGGAAAAGTGTCCTTTTTCGCTTAGGAAAGGTATAATTATTTGGACCCGACCCTAATTGGTATATACACATGGAAAAATATTATTTCGAGGACTTTTGACATACTTTTGACACACTTTAGACTTAAGGAGGCAAGAACACACTAGGAGCAGTGCGGGGAATTCTTCTACGAGTTTTTCACTTCCTTCTTCCTATTTCTATTATTGGTTATGAATTCTAGTATTGTAGTTATGCATACTATTATGATTAGCTAATTTTTTATCTTGGGTTTTGATGGAATCTATTGGAGGATGAATTCTTATTATGTTTTAATATAATTTAATCTTTGAATTTGTCTATTTGTTCAACTAGTGCTTATTTCAGTTGATTGACTGACCATCGATTGACTGTACCTATTTATTATGTGTTTATTGAGAAATAATATATATTTAGGTCGTTGTTGAACAACGTCACCCCTAACATATTGTCTAGTAAATTATTGTACTTGATCGAGATATAATTACAACACCTAAAGTGCTCATGATCATGTAGAGAATACATAGGCGAAATTGTAGAAAACATAGTTGTCACGACCCAAAATCCATAAGGTCGTGATGGCGCCGGACATCATTGTCAGGCAAGCCAATCATGAATTAATTGAAACAATTTCCTGTTTTTAGCATTTATAAAAAAAACATTTCCTTTCACTTTATTACATATTGACTAAATAAAATCTGTCGAGTGAAATAATAGTTTGAATATTCCTTTTTAGCAATTATATCCCAACACATCCCAGAATCCGGTGTCACAAGTACATGAGCAATTTCTAAGAATTTATACAATCATCACAAAGCTTGTCCGAAATACAAGTTGGACAAGGAATCTAAAATGAAAATAAATACAGTACGAGGGAAACTTTCTCAGCTGCGGATCACCTTCGGATGATGCAGCCCGCCTAAGTCTCCAAATCCACCACATTGTTATGAAAGTACATGTGCAATAAAGATGCACAACAAGTGTAGCATGAGTACAAAAAAATAACGTGTACTCAGTAAGTCGCCCGCCTAACCTCAGAGTAGTAGTGACGAGAGGTCGAATTAGACACTCACTAAGGTCCAACAAACTAATTTAACAACATATGATGAACACGGTAGGCATGTAAACGTAGTAAAGCAGCAAACATATATAAGGCACTGAAATTCAAGTAAATACTGAAAGTGAATAAACAGTTACTACTTCCTCATTTTCCCCCAAATATCTTAAATAAACAAATTTCTTCTTTGTTTCCCCCCAAATATCTTAACCAAACAATTACTTCTTTATTTTCTCCCAAATATCTTATCACTTCAAAAACCATGAAAACATTTAACAATTTAGCATGCGCATACGGGATAAGGACAACCGGCCTGAGCCATCATAATAATCATCTATGTGCTCTGCCGAGGGTCGAACGGCCCGAACCATAATATTTCTTTCAATCTCGCGGTGGCATACGGCCTGCTCCCATAAGATTGGGGGAAATAACACTCCGCTCGCGGAATGTAAATTGCGAAGCGGTCATATGCAGTCATGCACAATCAACAGTCCACCCCGACTATGTCAAAAAAACAAATACCTAAGTAAATGACAGTTTTCTCTCTTAAACACCACAAAATAGTATTTAAATCCTTTTTCGAAATTCACTTGCCACGTTTTTATAATGTTTAATAATATAACCTTATCCGGAAATACAATTTCCCGCGAAGGAAATCAATTCTCTTTTTAGATGATTAAGAAAATATACTCTAATCTTCCTTAATCATTCAATTACAATTTTCGATTATATAGCAGTCTAATATTATAGACAAGATCACAGGTACAACAGGTAAGGCATGCTGGTGGGTCCTAGGCTACCCGGACATGGCATAATAGTAGCTACGCACGGACTCCCGTCACCTCGTGCGTACGTAGCCCCCGCAAATAGTAACACATACTTAATTAGTTCACCTAGGGGTACAATTCCCCTTCACGAAGTTAGAAAGGAGACTTACCTCGCTCCGAAGTCCCATAACCGGCTTCCAAGCCCTTCTGACGACTCCAATGGATGCACAACGCCCCAAAACTACCAAATAACGGGCAAAGCAATGAGAATTCATCCTAATACTTGCAACAAATTCAAATTATATACTTTCCCAACTCCGCTCGATGAATTGACCAAAATGCCCTCGGGCCCACGTGGCCGGAATCTGAAATTTATCGAAGATATAATCTACCCATAGCTCCACTAGTTCAAATATACAATTTACTCTACATTCCATGCTTAAATTCGTGGCTAAGAATCCAAATTACCATTTCTAGGTCCTCTTCAATATTTTATAAATTTTTCCACAATTTTCATGTATAATTCCATGCAATAACATTGTATTTAACTTAGAAACATGAAGGAGTTACTTACCTTGTGATTCCTGACGAAATCCCTCTCTTGAAGCTTCTCCAAAAACGACCAAACGAAAGAAGAAATGAAGAAATGGCCAACAATTCACGGTTTTAAAACATTCTGCCCAGCCTCATTTCCGCACCTCGATCCTTCCTCCGCACTTGCGGGAGCACATGTGCGACCAATCCCCCGCACCTGCGGCTTCCTCAGCTCCAACCCAAAATCGCACCTGCGCCCCACTGTCCGCACCTGCAACTTCAACTATATTTTCTCAACTTAAAATATTGATCCGTTAACCACCCGGAATCCACCAGAGGCCCCCGGGACCTCGTCCAGTTATACCAACCTATTCCAAAACATAATGCGGACTTGCTCGAGGCCTCAAATCACATCAAACAACATCAAAACCATGAATCTCACCCAAATCCCAACTTTATGAACTTAGAAATTTCCAACTTCTACATCTGATGCCGAAACCTATTAAATCACGTCATATTGACCCAAAATTTTGCACACAAGTCATATTCGACATTACGGACCTGCTCCAACTTCCGAAATCGTATTCCGACCTCGAAATAAAAACTTCCACTTCCGGTCGGATTTCTCAAAAACTTTCAAATTTCTAACTTTAGCCAAATGACTTCAAAATGACCTACGGACATCCAAATTCACTTTCGATCGCGCTCCCAACTCCAGAATCACCATACAAAGCTATTCCCAGATTCAAAATCCCAAACGGGCATCAACATCACTGAAATGCGCTTCAAGCCAAACTTAGGAAANTTGATCGCGCTCCCAACTCCAGAATCACCACACGAAGCTATTCCTAGACTCGGAATCCCAAACAGACATCAATAACTCTGAAATGCACTTCAAGCCCAAATATATGAAATTCTTCTAAGATGCTAACTCCCACAATATGCATCGAAACGCTCCCGGTTTATCCAAAACCCGATTCGGATATACGCCCAAGTCCGAAATCATCATACGAACCTGCAGGTACCTTCAAATCCTGATTCTGAGGTCGTTTACTCAAAATTCCAATCTTAGTCCATTTCTCCAACTCAAGGCTTCTGAAATGAGAATTTTCTTTCCAAACCAACTCTAAACTTCCCGAAATTCAATTCCGACCACGCCCACGGGTCATAATACCTGAAACGAAGCTGCTCATGGCCTCAAACCGCTGAACGACGCGCTAGAGCTCAAAACGACCGGTCGGGTTGTTACATTCTCCCCCACTTAAACAGATGTTCGTCCTCGAACGTGCTAAGAACTGCTCTGAAGTTATCTGAAATCACTGTTTAACATCTCGAGCACCTGCCCGTGCTACCACAACCCAGTTGAGTACATTAGCTTGATCAAATCTGAAGATTTCTTCTTTTATCCATATAATCGGCTCAAAATCCAGTTCCAACGCCTGAAATTCTCTATCAGGCCTAGTTCCAATATATAAACACCATATCAACCACCACACGATATACCAGAACATGACTCCATACCTTTGTTGAATTAGCACCATGCACCGCAAAATTCATCATCTAACCACAATGACGCTCCCTGAACCTTAATAGCCAAAATTCCACGAATCTGATGCTCCCAATGCTCCTCATGATATATATACATACCTCCTGCTATAATGCTGACGATACCACTACAACGGAGGAGATGTGTAGAAATTCATACCAACTGCAGAGCTAACAAATCATTGAATATCTCATCTTGACTAGAATCATCGCCTCATTATGAACCTGAATAATGGTATTTTTCCTTTAATATATACTTCACATAACCTTATCGCACTGATCCCTGATCCGATAGTCTCGTCTCACCCAGTACGAACTGCTCAGACAGCAAATCACCCCAAACATGACCAATAACCTCACATGATACCATATCGCGCCAATAGGCCATAACTCGAACATGATAATAAGAAATGACTCAGGAAGGGACTATTCAACTCACACAACTAATATGAACTTTTCTCAGAAAATAGGAAGTAGAACATAAGAAAGAATAAATATAGGAACCTTACTCATCATCACACTGTTGCGGCGTGCAACCCGATCCAAATAACATACCCGTGGTGGCGCGCCACCCGATCCCATCATAAAACTCACATAAGGAAATATATACGGAGCTGAATTGATCACTATTACACATTACTGAATATCGATCACAAGCACGCTAAGTGCATAATACCATCCTGGGGAGACTGATAAA
>ML400392.1:42985-92050 GCA_005239525.1 Nicotiana knightiana | reverse complement strand
ATATATATATATATATATATATATATATATATATATATATATATATATATATACACACACTTTGGATCTCAAGATCTATCCTGCTCACATAACATCCCCACTACGCGGGACTTCCACATATAGGAAATTATCAAGCCGTTTCATAACTCACACGGCACAATCATAATGTCGCATGAATTTGACGAAGACGGAACAACATATGCTGCTCTAATACCTTTCCATGAAAAAGCGCTCTACTGAAATGAACATGCCTGGCTCATACGGAGCCCATAATCATATTTAAATCCATCCAAAAAAAAACATCGAGTCTACCTTGCTCGCACCGAACTAAGCTAATAAATTTACCTGGGTCCATATTAACCCACTTTCTCTCATAATACATGAGAACAACCATCATCACCGGGACAAGCACCCCATAATCCACAATCAACTGAACCGAACGCCCTCCCGGAGTAAATTCTCAAATAAGCAATGTTGCACTTCTTTATACTCAGTCCAAATCGTCAATCCATTAAGTGACTACATGTTACACTTGTACAATCTTTTCGCGGTCATGCTTCCACGACCTTCCACACAAGGCAACAAGTCTGCCCATCCATAACACCGACCACGCTAAGGCCGCAAGACACATCAAGAACCCATGACCAGGATTCAAAGCCTCTTTCACCGAATATCGATCTCAGGTGACACTGAAGATAACACCAGCCTACTCTGAACTTTCCAATCACTTCTTCTTGCTCTTCTGAGCTCATGACATCCTTATTAACAGTGAACCGAAAATCTCGAATCTTACTCCCAGTTACATACTGCTTACTGCACCTAACAAGCCAATATGAGGTAGTGCAAGAATCCCATCATAACTTATGAACCTCCAATAGGGTGAACACTTCATCATATAGAGACCTTTTACTTGACTCAATTCAAGAGTACCATCTCAACACACGAGTGAATTCTCAAAACCCCCCAATATGCAAATCCTTAAGTAGTAGTCTATACCACCATAACCCTTCCGAGATCGCTCTACACCTGACATGCCATAGCACTCAAATTCTCCCACATGAAATCTGTTACGACGCCGACAAGCCTCGCACACACCGGCACAAACCACATGCATAACTTAATCACATCAAAGGAACTGATCACTGCCGCAAATGTGCCATTTCAACCATGGCTAATCAATCTATCTTCTTTTAATCATCTTCAATTGCTTCAGGAATAATAGAAACTTCCTTCCACTCATAGCAGACTCAACCCTCACTCATCTCGAGTGACCTTGATTCACGAGACTGCTGCCTAAATCCCGCAACCCGTCTCGTACCCTCCTGATAGTCTTTCTACAACCCGGAATTTATTTCTCTCACTCCTTCAATACTATCCTGCACGCTGAAATGTATCACAGAACATTCCAACCATCTTTCTTTTTCTCAGAAATTACTCTGCAATATCTCGATTCTCAATCATACTACTGCCTGAAACCCTTAACATCGCGTTCTTAACTTTCGAACTCACTAGGACCGCTATTGAGAGTCACCCACTCTGACTGGCCCCGAATACAATCAACTCCAAGGCTCTTCTAGCACATGAACACCCCTTTCAAGGAAACACGTGACCGAGTCACTATCCTTATAATTCTCCCATGCTTTAAGTATAAATTCTAAATTTTCCAAAGCCTAACCCTGGTCTGACAGGGCCAACTCTTTCACACATTCATCAAATCCCACACACAATCACTATTTTTACTCCTTTCCCTTAGCTGTAATAACTTGCCGACACGCCGACAATCCCCAACCCCATGAGAAGACAATCCTACAACCCAACTGCAGATGGTGGGATTCCCCCACTTAGCCTGAAGCTACTCCTTGCACCACTCTAGACCCTGCCGAGATCCTTTCTCCTTTGTTAACGTGATCTTGCTCAACCAATCCGTCCAATCCTTCCAAATTCTCTTGCTAGCACTCCCTAAATACTAAAATTCTCTAGCATCATTCACACATTCTGCCTCCTACCCAATAGCCACTAAAATCCCTCGCAAAAACGTGCCAACCATGCCACCGCTAACCTATTCACAGGAGATAACCCGCTTGTGGAAATCACTTGCGGACACCTTCCAACGACGTTGAAATGCCCGCTCTCTGCGACTTCAATACCCATCCTACCGCCCGCTTCATTCACCAACTTTACTAGTCCGTTCGCTCCTCATGGACATCCGTTAAATGCGCGACAATATCTTCAAATTCCAAGCTATGTTGCCGCCCCACCACTTGGCGACTGCTCGACTTCCGCCTCTTACACCTGGCCTCCTAGAAATGGAACCACCGCCTAGCCTCACTTCAGGATCATTCTCTATAGCTCTTAAACCAGCAGATCACTACGACTTCAAGCTCTCCGAAGATCATCTTTATCTAGTTGCCTTCATTATCAACACTTATCCAGTACTGAACCACCGCGCCTCACGATCTCGGACAACAGCTTCTTCAATACTTCTTCACAATACTCTGAAGCCACGCAACCAAAGAAACCATAGCACCGACAAACTTAACACATTCCATTTGATCAATGACGACGAATTCACGTCACATGTGCATATCCCACCTCACTTGAAGACACCAAGTCTTACTACTTTATCAACCCCAACCGGACCATTCATAATCCAAATGCCTTTCCTCTGCCGGAACTAAAATACCGAAATCTCGAAATCACACTCTAAGAAGACCTCCCTACAAACCATTCATCGCCCCCAACATACGGGCAAGCATTCTATCATCATATCAACATCGCGCGATAACCAATCGCAAGCAACATCACTACCTGAGCATAGCCTTAAGGCTCTCAGAAACATAGCTACTGAGCTGAAACAACATTTTATTCTTTTGCAGGGCCATAACAACAACCCCAACCAATTACACATGGAAAACATCTCGAATTACATCCGTAGCACCATTTCAATTCCTCAAATTCCCGATTCACGGAAAGCGCTTAACGACGCGTAAGATTGAGTAGGAATAAACCTAGGCATAAGCCTTAAAGGAATCAAATCGCACGATGAGGAATCAAGAAGGAAAGTACTCCTAACAGCCCTGTAGCCTCTCAAAGATAATCACAGACGTCTCCGTACCGATCCGCAATACTCTACTAGACTTACTCATGACTCGTGAGACCTAAGGGAACCTGACACTAATATCATATTGTCACGACCCAAAATCCATAAGGTCGTGATGGCGCCAGACATCATTGTAAGGTAAGCCAATCATGAATTAATTGAAACAATTTTTTGTTTTTAGCATTTACAAAAAAAACATTTCCTTTCACTTTATTACATATTGACTAAATAAAATCTGTCGAGTAAAATAATAGTTTGAATATTCCATTTTAGCAATTATATCTCAACACATCCTAGAACCCAGTGTCACAAGTACATGAACAATTTCTAAGAATTTATACAATCATCACAAAGCTATTCCGAAATACAAGTTGGACAAGGAATCTAAAATGAAAATAAATACAGTACGAGGGAGACTATGTCAGCTGCGGATCGCCTCCGGATGATGCAGCCCGCCTAAGTCTCCAATCCACCACATTGCTATGAAAGTACTTGTGCAATAAAGATGCACAACAAGTGTAGCATGAGTACAAAAAAATAACGTGTACTCAGTAAGTCGCCCGCCTAACCTCAGAGTGGTAGTGACGATAGGTCGAATTAGACACTCACTAAGGTCCAACACACTAATTTAACAGCATATGATGAACACGGTAGGCATGTAAAGGTAGTAAAGCAGCAAACATATATAAGGCACTGAAATCCAAGTAAGTACTGGAAGTGAATAAACAGTTACTACTTCCTCATTTTTCCCCAAATATCTTAAATAAACAAATTTCCTCTTTGTTTCCCCCCAAATATCTTAACCAAACAATTACTTCTTTATTTTCTCCCAAATATCTTATCACTTCAAAAACCATGAAAACATTTAACAATTTAGCATGCGCATACGGGATAAGGACAACCGGCCTGAGACATCATAATAATCATCTCTGTGCACTGTCGAGGGTCGAACGGCTCGAACCATAATATTTCTTTCAATCTCGCGGTGGCATACGGCCCGCTCCCATGAGAGTGGTGGAAATAATACTCCGCTCGCGGAATGTAAATTGCGAAGCGGCCATATACAGTCATGCACAATCAACAGTCTACCCCGACTATGTCAGAAAAACAAATACCTAAGTAAATGACAGTTTTCTCTCTTAAACAACACAAAATAGTATTTAAATCCTTTTTCAAAATTCACTTGCCAAGTTTTTATAATGTTTAATAATATAATCTTATCCGAAAATACAATTGCCCGGGACGGAAATCAATTCTCTTTTTAGATGATTAAGAAAATAAACTCTAATCTTCCTCAGTCATTCAATTACAATTTCGATTATATTAGCTGTCTAATATTACAGACAAGATCACAGGTACAATAGTTAAGGCATGCTAGTGAGTCCTAGGCTACCCGGACATGGCATAATAGTAGCTACACAAGGACTCCCATCACCTCGTGCGTACGTAGCCCCCCAGATAGTAACACATAATTAATTAGTTCACCTAGGGGTCAATTCCCCTTCACGAAGTTAGAAAGGAGACTTACCTCGCTCCGAAGTCCCATAACCGGCTTCCAAGCCCTTCCGACGACTCCAATGGATGCACAACGCCCCCAAACTACCAAATAATGGGCAAAGCAATGAAAATTCATCCTAATACTTGCAACAAATTCAAATTATATACTTTCCCAACTCCGCTCGGTGAATTGACCAAAATGCCCTTGGGCCCACGTGGCTAGAATCCGAAATTTATCGAAGATATAATCTACCCATAGCTCCACTAGTTCAAATATACAATTTACTCTTCATTCCATACTCAAATTCGTGGCTAGAAATCCAAATTACCATTTCTAGGTTCTTTTCAATATTTTCCAAATTTTTCAACAATCTTCATGTATAATTCCATGCAATAACCTTGTATTTAACTTAGAAACATGAAGGAGTTACTTACCTTGTGATTCCTGACGAAATCCCTATCTTGAAGCTCCTCCAAAAATGACCAAACCAAAGAAGAAATGAAGAAATGGCCAACAATTCACGGTTTTAAAACATTCTGCCCAGCCTCATTTTCGCACCTGCGATCCTTCCTCCGCACCTGCTCTCCCGCAGGTGCGACCAATCTCCCGCACCTGCGGATTCCTCAGCTCCAGCCCAAAATTGCACCTGCGCCCCACTGTTCGCACATGCGGCCAAAGCCTCGCAGGTGCGGTCGCACCAGACACGAGTAACTTCAGCTTTTCTCAACTTCAAATATTGATTCGGAATCCACCTGAGGCCCCCGGGACCCCGTCCAATTATACTAACCTGTTCCAAAACATAATGCGGACTTGATCGAGGACTCAAATCACATCAAACAACATCGAAACCGCGAATCGCACCCAAATCCCAACTTTATGAACTTAGAAATTTCCAACTTCTACATCCGATGCCGAAACTTATTAAATCACGTCCAATTGACCCCAAATTTTGCACACAAGTCATATTCGACATTACGGACTTGTTCCAACTTCCGAAATCGCATTCTGACCTCGATATCAAAACTTTCACTTCCGGTCGGATTTCTCAAAAACCTTCAAATTTCTAACTTTAGCCAAATGACTTCAAAATGACCTACGGACATCCAAATTCACTTCCGATCGCGCTCCCAACTCCAGAATCACCATACGAAGCTATTTCTAGACTCGAAATTGCAAATGGACATCAACATCACTGAAATACGCTTCAAGTCAAACTCAGGAAATTCTTTCAAAAATGCTGACTTCTACAATATACGCCGAAAAGCTTCTGGGTTATCCAAAACCCGATCCGGACATACATCCAAGTCGGTAATCATCATATGAACCTGAAGGAACCTTCAAATCCTGATTCTGAGGTCATTACTCAAAATTCAAATCTTAGTCCATTTCTCCAACTCAAGGCTTCTGAATGAGAATTTTCTTTCCAAACCAACTCTAAACTTCCCGAAATTCAATTCCCACCACGCCGACGGGTCATAATACCTGAAATGAAGCTGCTCACAACCTCAAACCTTTGAACGACGTGCTAGATCTCAAAACGACCGATCGGGTCGTTACAATAGTGGGAAAGATTCCGACAATTGGGGAAATCATAACTCTAAACCTCCTAAACTTAATCTCCAACCCTTAGTATATTTAGTTGTTAATTTACTGCTTTAGTTTGTTAGTCACTTAGTTAGATATAAGAATCTTAATATTTATAACTTAGAAATTGTTCGAGCTTGTCTTCTTAGTGATACTGAACAATTATAGTGAAACCTTAGTTCTCTGTGAGATTCGACTCCGGACTTTTAGACCGGATTATATTGCAGCGACCACTTATCCTGTTTAGGACTAGAGTTGGGCGTGACCAGTGGGCATGGCTCCCGTGGACGACAATATGCGGGAAGCGCGACTTAGATGGTTCGGACACGTGCGGAGGAGAAGCCTAGATGCACCGGTTAGGGGGTGTGAGCGGTTGACTTTGGAAGGTGAAAGAAGAGGCAAAGGGCGGCCTAAGAAGTATTGGGGCGAGGTGATCAGGAAGGACATGGCTCAACTTCTCATTTACGAGGACATGGCTCTTGATAGGAACATGTGGAGGTCGAGCATTAGGGTGGTAGACTAGGGGGTAGTCGAGAGTTCTTCCCTCTTTGTACTGAGTAGTCTGATAGAGTTTTGTTTAGGTTTGTTAGTGGTCTATGTTGTGTTCAAATTGTTGTTTTGCATAGTTTTGTGTTAATGTCCTTTCACTTATTCGTTGTTATTATTTTCTTTCTGTCATCGTTTTTTGTTACATGGCTTTTTTTTGTTTCTTTTCTAGTATTATTGTCTCTCCTGTTGAGCCGAGAGTCTCCCTGAAACAGCCTCTCTACCCTTTTCAGGGGTAGGAGTAAGGTCTGCATACACTCTACTCTCCCCAGACCCCACTAGTGAGATTTTACTGGGTATGTTGTTGTTGTTATTTTTTTTTTGGTCAAATTATCAAATGTTTTTATTCAACCAAGTATAACATTTACAATTCACTAGTTCTTTGGGACACTTGAACTAGTTCTCTCATACATATATCATTTCCACTACTCTTACTACTCACTTTTCTAACTTTTGCTATACATTTTTCCTAGTTCTCTAGCTAGGATAACTATTCAACCTTTCTAGCTCTCTTTGCCATTTGTTTTCTGTTTGTCCTTTTGTATGTAGCTCCAAAATGATAGTCTTCATTCTCTGTTGTCCCACGAGCTTCTTGTCTTGAAATCTTCTTTGATTCCTTTCTGGCCAAATGTGATACACAACTGCTGCATATATGAACTTCAGCATTTGTGTTTTTATGCTGTTTGAGCTCTTTTTCCCTAGCCATTCTGTTTCTTCTTCCCATTTTCCTATACTGTGTGTTCCCCATCCAATTCAATAATTCTGCCCATATTTGTCTGGAGTAAGAACATTCAAAATATAAGTGATCCATCGTTTCTTCAATGCCTTGTTCACACAGTACACAATCAATAGGAACTACTATTCCCCATCTTCTCAGTCGATCCACTGTTGTTAGCTTATTGTGCATAGCTAACCATAGGACAAGCTGATGTCTTTGTATAGCTTTTGCACCAAGTGTTACTTTCTTCCATCTACACTTAGGGTATTGAGACATTGTTTCAACATATACTCTTTTTATACTTAGCCTTCCTTTATTGCAATACTTACTCAAATCTGCTGCTGGATTCCTCTTGAGTAACCATTCTCTATTATCAAATATCTTCCTAATCAACCAACAAGCCTGCTTATGAGTTTGCATTAACATAATTTCCTTCCCTTTTATATAATAGATGTGTATCCATTGTATCCAGAGCCTATCCTTCTTTCCATTTAGTGCCCACAGTAATTTGCATAGTGCTACTCTGTTCCAATTTACTAAGTCAATCATATTCAATCCTCCTGTTAAGTATAGCATACAGATTTTTTCCCATGCTACCAGCGCCCTTCTTGAATTTTCAGTGTTCCCAGTCCACAGAAATGTTCGACAAGCAGTCACTATCAACTTGGAAATCTTCTTTGGAATTAAGAATATCTGTGCCCAGTAGGTTTGCATTTCAAAACTCACGCTTTTAATCAGTTGTATTCAACCATTGTAGGATAGGAACTTTGTTGACCAGCATTTCATTCTACCTGTGATCTTCTCTACTAATGACATACATTGTTGGTTAGATAACTTCTTTGCTGACAAAGGAACTCCAAGGTATTTAAATGGCACCTCCCCTTCCACGAACTTCATTTCTGCTATTATTTCTTCTTTCAATTCTTGTGAAGCTCCAGCTATGTATAATGTATTTTTTCCATATTTTCTTTCAGTCCCGAAACCTCTGAATAATGTTGGAATCTTTCCATGAGCAACCTGATTGATATCTTGTCTGCTCTACAGCATAATATGAGATCATCTACAAAGCAAATATGGGTTATTTTCTGTTTAGCACATCTCGGATGGTAGTTGAAGTTTGGTATCCCTTCTATCTTCTTCAATGATCGATTGAGATACTCCATTACCAACACAAACAAGTAAGGAGACATTGGGTCTCCTTGTCTAAGGCCCTTCTTTGCTTGAAATCTCTTTATCAAACCTCCATTAATCACTAGAGAGTAGCTTACTGTGGTTACACATTCCATGATCAACTGAACAAACTTTCTTGGCATCCCATATTCAAGTAGTAGCATCTTCAAGAATGGCCATTCAACTGAGTCGTATGCCTTTCGTATGTCTACCTTTATTAAGCATCTTGGTGATACCCCTTTTCTTGTATACCCTTTAACTAATTCGTGTGCTATAATCACATTGTCCAGCATATGTCTCCCCTCTATAAATGCAGATTGTGTTGGCCCAACTATATGATCCACTACTGTCTTCAATTTTTCTGTCAAAATCTTTGCTATTATCTTGTAAATTATTGAACAACCTGCTATAGGCCGAAACTCCTTCACATAATTTGGATAAAAATTTGCCCTATAATTATTTAGGGCAAACAGTCCCTAAATAATTAAGTAATTTGTTGTTGTTGTTGTTGTAATTGAAATCATTTTCACTGTATTACATAGGATTATTTTATAACTTGTAGCTTGACTTAAAATCATATCTACTACTTTTCTTTAATATATATATATATATATATTAACCAATCAGCTAAAATTATTTTTCCGCATATTATGCTGGAACTTTTCATGTGTTGGAGTTATAACATAATATGTTGGAAGTTTATTATGCTGGAACTTTCTGTGTTTCAGCAAAATAATGACTATTATTCAATAACTTTGTAAACGTTGGCTATTTTTCGATTATCAGTCTGAAAATTGGATAGCTTGTGCTATTTTTGTCAAAGAAATTGAACTAGATGCGGGAAAAGTGCACAAATAGCCATTCTTGGGGATGCTATTTAGTGATTAGCCAGTGCCTATTTTTGTCTTGAACTGAAACTGAAATCCAAGAATACATTGACTAATTGCTTAATAGCAACCCTTTAGAGTGGTTACTTGGTGTCGTTTCTACACTAGACTAGATACACCCAGGTGAGCTTGTGTTTCATGGCCCATTAGCTTGGGCTGGGCCCCATGCTTACGTCATTCAAAACAGAGGCCCACACCAAGGAATGTCTTTTTATCTTTAAATTGTAGAAGATTTGATACAATAGGTGTAACATATTTCTTTTTCTCAAAAACGAAAAAGTAACATATTTTATTTTTCGGTTAATTGGCATTAAAAAAAAAGAAAATTAAGGTAACCCCCCCAAGAAACAAGATTTTATTTTTCTTAATATATAATATAAATAAACGTTTTTCTTACTCCTGAATTTTATTTTTATTTTTAAACTTTTATTCTACTATTATCTGAATTCTTCAATTGTTCAGTAAAATTCTCATTCAGCTAAGAACTGCTCATCAAAAATCTACCTCAATCCATATTTTGCTCCTAAACCAACAAAAGTTTCTAAATCTTTATAAGCTAGCGCTCAACATTACACCTACTCATCACTTTAGGCTCGTTTAGTATGAGGGATAACAGATAATTAATTCTGAGATTAAATTTTAGATGAGTTTATCCATGTTTGATTGGGATAAGATCGTAGTATAACTTATCCCGTGATTAGTAGTATTTTTTTATCACCACGGGATGTGAGATAACTAATACCGGAATAACTAATCCCGCAATAATTAATCATGAGATAACTTATTTCCCAACCAAACTGGACCCTTAGGAGTTACAAAAATATTCATGGATCCTTCCATTTGAATATATATCATGGAAATTCGTAATAAGGGCCATCGTAGTCCAAATTCTATTGTTTCGATTACATTTTGCCCAACTAAAATATTCCTACATAATTCACAAAATACGATTTTTCTAATTATTTTAATTTTTATAGGATTTTTAGGAATTTTGTTAATTAATTATTTGCATTTAGTTGCATTTTAATTTTTTTTTAAAATCATAGAAAAAAACCAAAAAATGTTCAAATCATCATTACATGGCATTTTTAAGTCTTAATTGCATTTAGAGTTTAATTGCATAAGTTGATTGTATTATTAAAACAAAAATCACAAAAATGATGTTCATTTTTACATTTTTAGCTCTTAGTGTTAAATTAGTAACTTTCTTTTGTTGATTTAAGATTAATTAATTCTGTAAATAGAATAAATAGATAATTAGTTTAATATTACAAATTAGATTGATTTAAGACTTAATTTAGGATTTTAATTAATTTAATTAGAATTTAAAATCAAAGAAAAGAAAAGAAAACAAAGAAAAGGAGAAGAGACTATTTTTTGAGCTTCAAACTAGATTGGGGACAAATTCAAATAACCCAAATGCCTTAGATCTCGCCCAGCCCAGCCCAATTCCCACTCCCAGTTTGATCCAGCCTTTAGTAACCAAAACGACGTTGTTTCATTCAAAACAATCAGAACCCTTCATCTCATCCAATCCAATGGTTGGGAACTCATCACCTATCCCTCTTATAATTGTCCGAACAAACCCCTCCAAACCCTAAAACCATTTCTCATTCTCTATCTCCCTCAACTCACAGAAACCTTAGCTGCCAACCGTCGTCCGCCACCTGCGAAAATCGTCCACGGCGGAGGCACGTCTCCAAACACCCTCAAATTCACACCACACACTCCCCATCTTCCCCTCAACCCTAATCCATCACCAATTTCACCAAAATCCCCATCCATATTCACCAATTTCAAATCTCAGAAACCCTAAAATCCAAATTTTCCCCTTTTTGATTTTTGTGAGCAAATTCTCCCGTTTTGACTAAAGACTTACATTGGTCAATTGTTCTTAACAATAACAACTGGTTAATGTTGGTTTTGGGTCATTTCAAAACTCGTCAGATTCCGACCAAGTCAACAATGACCGGCCAAGCTTCGTGGCCTTCATCGATTCATTTCTCAGCAAAAATCAGTATCTTTCTTCTCTTTTTCCTATGTTTCTGTTTTTCTGTGTTTTCATTTAGGTTTAAGTTTTTTTGTTTTTGTTTTGTTCTATTGTTACTGTTCGTTTAATTAAAAATAGGATTAGTTTAAGTTAGTTACATGATTATTTAGTTAATTATATTGTTCATTAATTTAACCACATATTGTTTAGGCTAATTAAATCAACTTTAGTTAACTCAGTAATATACTTAGGTTTTAATTAATAGATTATTTCTGTTTGGTTTATCTCTGATTTTTTTTGCTTCAATTATTTGTTTGTTGATGTTTTGAATGCACAATTGGAACTGTAGGAAGTTGAAAGGGTAATAAAATAAGTTAGAGGGGCCAAACGAAATCAGAAAATCAGGGGTTTTAAGATATTTGTGTAGGAATCATCTAAAAGGGATTAAAATGTAATAAAACAAGTGAATTAGGTCAATATTTGGGGTAAAAAGGGCTAATTTCAGAAGTAAAAAGGGTTGAAAAAATATGAATAAATATCTGAAATGGACAAGTGTCCTAACAATTGTCCATTTTCTATTACAAAAGATGTTATTTTCCTGATTTTTAGGGAGCTGCAGAATATTCTCACACCCCTCTCTCATTCCTATCATCTTGCACCCTCACCTTCTATAAAACGGGACTCACACTCCCTCATTTCACACACATTACATCAGCATACTCACTCTAAAAGACATCTCTGAATACTGATTTTTAAACAAGGAATTCTAGGCTGAAACTTCATATTCTCTTTTTTTATTTCATGCTGATCTTTTATTTTCTCTTGATCTTTTCAAATCAGATATAGAAACAAAAAACAAAACAAAATATAGAAAAAAAAAAGGAAAAAAAAGAAGTTCTCAAGGTTGTCTTTCCTTTTTCCATTTTTCTAATGGTTTACTCCATTTGTGCTAAGAATTCGAGTTTGATTGTGGGTTCTTTGTTCTTGCTGGTTGCTGTTGCTTTTTTCTGCTACTTCACGTTGTTTACTTCTTATCCAAAGCCAGAGATTTATTTTCTGTTTTATCTATCTTGCTGTGATCAGGTACTCACCTTGAATCTGAGTTTTTGTTTTGGCATGAATGAGTTAATTTCTTTATTTGTTCCATCAAATCCTGATTTTCAATCATCATTTGCTGATTTTCTTATGTTTAGTATGTTAATTAGAAGATCATGATTTAGTTAACTTTTGTATGTTTTTTTTCCTATTTGGTGTTTTGAATGAAGAAAACCAGAATCCTTTGCTCTACCTTTTGTTCATTTGAACTGATGTGGTTATCTTGGGAGCTGCTGGAACTATCTCATGATTAGCTCGATTATGTTGTAATTCTGAGTTTATTTCTGAGATAATAATTCATGTTGTAAACTGGTTGAGTATAAGTTGGAAGGTGACCGAGATTGTTTAAGTCTAAACATTAGTTTAAATAGATATATTCCAGTTAACAGTACCCTGTGTCATGTAATCTCACTATGGAACATATGTGAATGATTCCAAGTTGTGAAATTCTGAGATTTAATCAGTTTCAAAATTGAAATACGATTTTTCTAAAGATGATTTCTATTTCACATCTGATATGGTTGAAATTTTTTCTTTAATTATCATCTTCATATTAGATCATTGATATGATTGTTAGAAATGGACATGTGTGACTTCAACACAATTGTCGATACAACAATAACTTCTTTTATTTGTTTGGAATGAGATTTGGATAAATAACTATTGTGTTAGCAAAGGAAGTCATGGTTTTACATAAGGCCTGTTTATTTGAGTCTAAATTCGAGGAGACATGGAGTCCAGTACTACTGGTCCCTCATAATGGTTTCAATTGGGCTTGCTACCTAGGCTCATTTATATGACCCATCAGAATCAATAAGAAATGATTAAATGTTGTTCACGTTGCTAGATTTCCCTTTACTAATAATTGACTATTTTCTCTTGAAATGGAGTAGCCTCAAGCGTAATAAAAGACAATGTAGATGACCAATGAAATATCAACTCGTCATTAACTCGAATTTGGCTTGGCCACTTTGTCCATAAATAATCCACAATTTTAGACCTCCTCAATAATATCAAATATAGAAAAACAATAATTCAAGAACATCGTACCTTGCTTTAGGCGCGATTATTAATAAATCATCGTGGTTGTGGGTACGATTCCCGTGGTATGTCACGATACGTAATCTGCAATTCGGATGTGCATTTTATGTGACCCAACCACAACTTCAAATAATAATAAAATAAATATGTCGTAAATCACGGGTACATTTCATGTGACGCGGTTTGCAATGTGTACCAAAATGATAAGTGTACGACATCGTGACTTGTTCTAGAAATAATTCTATAAATAGTTAAAAGCGGTTAAAAAAGTAAAAGAAATGCATAATAGGTTTAAACATGTAATAAATCAGATAATTAGGCCAATTATTAATAGTTGAGCGACCGTGTAAAAACCACAGAATTTGGGAGTGCCTCACACCTTCTCCCAGGTTAACAAAATTCTTTACCCGGTCTTCTGGTTTCGCGGACTTTAAAACAGAGTCAATTTCCTCGATTTGGGAGTTAAAATAAACTGGCGATTTAGGACACCATAAATATTCCAAGTGGTGACTCTGAATTAAATAAATAATCCCATATCGAATAATGTCACTTACATTGGAAAAACTCCACTATCCCCTCGGGAAAAAGGAGGTGTGACAGCTTTGGCGACTCTGTTGGGGAATCGAATCTAGAATCTCTGGTTCATGGTTCAAGAATTCGAGTTTAGAATAATTGTTATACTTGGCTTTAATCTATTATCTGATTTTTACATGTTTGAGCCTAATGTGCTAAATGCCCCTTTTTTACCGCTTTGATATTGCTTGAGATATATATAAAACTGTTACAAAATCCTCCTTCTCTCTGAGTCTTCTAAATCTTTTGGAAGCGTGTGCTTCGCGTGGCTTCTTTTCTGTTAGAGTCATATCCTAATTTTAGAACGAGGTTCAGAGAAGTTGCAAAGCAGGTGAAGCTTCTGTATTCACAGTACATTGCCCCCCCCCCCTCCCGGCTTGAGTTGTCCGCTTGGGTAAGCCAAGTCTAGAACAATACACCAGGGTTTTACACCTAGAATAACATAGCCTCATGCCGAATCCCTAGTAGGAACGCTTGTTCGCATCACATGCATTTGACTTTGGGGAATCAACACATCCTGATGCATTTTTACGTGTTACTTGTACTTTTGTTTGTTTCGACTTACATGTTAACCGGATTATAGAATAGGGAAGAAAAATCAAGAAAAACCAAGATGAGGTAAGATAGATAAAATCAACCGTTTCTGAAAATTCCGGTATCCAAAACATCCCGAAACTCGGTCAAAATTTTGAAAAAAAAATTTAAAAAATAAAGGAAAGTCATTTTAAAATAAATCATATTTTCCTGTTGCGTCAAAATTTACTGAACTACGCGAGTTTGATTCTCATCGGATGTGGGATATGTAGGCAACCTTCATCGGGTCCAGCCCCGCTTTTGCAAAAATAACCAAAAATATGAAAATGTCATCATTTTGTCATAAATAAAGTTAGGTGATGTCATTTTTGTCCACATAGCCAGAAATGTCCCGGCCGGACATCGGAAGACCATTTTTGCAAGAATAGCCGCCTATGGTCCTTTTTTCTAGTTTTTGGCCTTTTAGGAAACACAACCCTAAAATCTTCCCTTCCGATGTGCTGAAGGGCCGTATTTGCAAAAGTAGCCGTGATTTGTTAAATTTTGCAAAATAATCTTTTGTTTGATCAGTTTTCAAACAAAACTCACATGTTTTAACTAGTCACCCTAATTTAAACGTGCAGAATGAGCACTATTGAGAATCTACCTTTTCAAGTCGTAGATGAGATTTCATTAGGACTCCACATGTGGTGGAACGACTTGGGGGAGGTCGGCAAGCGTGCCGTGACAAAGGCTTTAGGTGGGCTCACCGGTCTTCTGAAGATTAAACCAAGGGTTGATCTAATTTAAGCTTTAATACCGCTTTGGGACCCGAAACACAATGTTTTCCACTTCTCTGATTTTGAGTTGATGGCAGGTTATGCTGGTCTTGATGGGAATCTCAGGCACCGATATCCAGTAGCACCAAGAACTGTAACCCCTCATAACTTTTTGGACCTTCTGAGTATTAGCTGGCAGGTTAAAGATGAAAATTTGGCCGGAGGATTATGCACATTCCACTTCTTATACCGCTGTTATAGGGACCCCTGTGGATTTGAGGCTCCAGACACTGGTTTGAGTCATCAGGGAAATAAAAACAAATGGGAAGCACGCAGAGGTTTGGCCTTCGTAGTGGCATTTTTAGGCATTTTGATATTCCCAAGGAGTGACAGACATATAGAACTGGGGCTTGTAGGAATGGACGACGTTATGGTCAAAAAGGCCAATGGCACTTTCATACTGATGATTCTCGCAGAAATTTATCGAGCTTTAACCACTTGTCGAGCCAAGACAAAGTTTTTTTAGGGTTGCAACTTGCTTTTGCAAATATGGCTGGTAGAATATCTTTGCCATCGCCCGGGGTACATGAACTACGGTCTGACCGGACTCTATTGCATCAAAGAATATGAAAACCGGGTAAATGGTCATGAGTTTCTGGAAGGTACTGAGGCATGGTTCGCGCATTTGGGGTTCTTTGACCGCAAACCGAATTGAGTGGACTTTCAGTTGGCTTCCGGTCAACGAGGTTATTTACATGTCTGCCGGAGTGTGCTTTCTTTTGTTGATGGGTCTTCGGTTTAGCTGTATGCTCCGCATCGTGTCCTACGCCAATTGGGCAGATACCAGTCCCTCATGATGAAGATTTGAGTCCACAGGTTATTGAACTATGCCCAAAAGCCGCATTCTTAGAAGAAAAAGGTTCGCCAGATTTGGCACCTATGTAGGTTTCTGGAGCCACAGACTCGAGTACGGGATTTTCCCATGGGTGAAGTAGAATATAACTACACGGCCTGGTATGGTAAAAGAGTTCGAGTCGATCAAGAGCCATAACAGCCCGACAAAAAGCCCCATGTCCAACAATTCACCGATGAAGTGCAAGAACAATGTGTTTGGTTAGCTAAAGAGAAGGGATACCGGACAACCATAAGCAAGCTAGAGGATCAAATCAAAAAACTCAAATTTGATAATTGTTTGCAGGCTAATGAGAATGAATGATAAAATAAAGGTTTTCCCGAGAAAATGAAGCCCTCCGAGCTCAGATCCAGAAGATGAAAATAGCCATTGAAAACCTGGCCAGAAGCGGAAAAGACAAAAAAATTATAAGCAATCTGAGGCAAAAAGTGCATGATTATGGGTTTGATCTAGCAAAGGCCGAGGATGAATTGGAAAAAGCCCAGGCAAAGTTGGAAAGAATGCAGAAGAACAGACAAAGTTTGCTCAGCAGTTAAAGAAAAGGTATGATGAAAGGGTCACAATGTTAAGGAAAAAACTGACTAATCTCGAGAATGAAATGGTCCAGCAAGAAAAGGATTTCAAAACGGAGAGAGAGAGCATTGCTATACATTGATTTTCTGATTTAAAGAAGACATACTTCAATTGCAAGACCAAAACCATACAACCTCGCAGGTATTAGAGGCCCGGTCTCAGCAAATTAGATTTCTACTCCAAGAAAAGGGTGTCATTAGAATGAGGATTAAAGAAATTGTTGATTATGTCGCAATGAAGTGCCATGAATGCGAAGATATGACCATGTCCATGTTCTTCACCTCTATGATGACCTTTGTCCGTCAGGTGATGACTGATTTAGAGTACCTTCAAGAAGAGATTGCACGCAGGCCCGCGTCGAGACTGACTGATGTCCCGCGGGCCCCCAGAGTAGTATTAAAGGCTCTTATGTATTCCTGATTTTCTTTTGGTTTTGAGTCTGTATTTCACCTTTTCGAGTCTGTTAGTCTTTTCCAAGTCTGTTTGTTTGTCTGTTTTGAGTCTGTATGTTCCCTTTATCGTCAGTATTTCCGAGTACTTGTAATAGAAAAATCCAAAAAGATTTTCTTTAATGAAAAATTGAAAACCCAAAATTTTCTTTTCTTTTCTTTCGCATTTATTCCTTGAACTACATAATGATATGATTCATGCGGCGTCGCGATAAATAGGCAATCCCCATCGGATTCGATCGTAATCATAGACAATGTGAGTGAAAAATAAATCGAAAAAGAATAAAAAGAGGAGAGTTATAAAAAGGAAAAATTGAATTTTCAGGAGTATCTTCTACAGTATTCACCTCACCACCAGTCTCTACTATGGCACAACCAATAGTGGGCCATGCTTCGAACCGCCAGCTTTCACTTTTCAAGTACCACAATTTCAGTTAGACACAACTCATGTCACCCCAACCTCCTACCCTCAGCACCCACGATACGAGTCTCCAGTAGAACAAGAAATAACGGCAAGAAACCTTGAGCAAGAAGAAATGGCTCAGAAAATAAAAATTCTCGAACAAAGTCTTAAGAACATGCAAGGCCTGAGTGGCAAAAAGAGCGTTTCGTACTTCGATTTGTGCATGTTTCCTCATGTCCATTTGCCCATTTTTTTTAAAACACCAAAATTCGAGAAATACGATGGGCATAGAGACCCAATCACTCATTTGAAAAGATATTGCAATCAGCTAAGAGGGGCGGGTGGAAAGGAAGAACTTTTGATGGCCTACTTCGGGGAGAGCTTGACGGGAATCGCGTCCGAGTGGTACATGACCAAGACATCTCCCATTGGCATATATAGGACTACCTGGCCCGAGATTTCGTCAAGAAATCTCAATATAATGTCGATATAGCCCCAGATAGGAATTCTTTGACCAATTTTAAGAAGAAAACCACGGAAAGTTTCTGTGAATATGCTATCAAGTGGCGTGAGCAAGCAACTCGAGTGAAACCACCAATGGATGAGGCATAAATGGTAAATGTTTTCTTGCAGGCCCAATAGGCCGATTAATTCCAGAACATGATGTCTGCCATGGGCAAACCTTTTGCCAAAGCCATAAAGATCGGAGAAATGGTGTAAAATGGCTTGAAAACTGGCTGCATCATAAGTCAATCTACTTTAAGAGCCACTTCCCAAGCTATCTAGAACGGCTTGGGAGGTTTAGAAAATCGGAAGAAGAGGGAAGAAAGAACCATGGTGGCTTCAAGTTTGAGAAACTCTTGTTGATCCCGTGTGATTATTCTTGCCCGCCTTCCAGAACCCTGCAACCCTACTACCCTCACCAAGATGCAGCATACGCCGTGGCACCGCCTCCCTATGCGATGATGAATTCCCAACCCTATACACGGCCACATCAGCATTATAACCAAAATCGAGCTCCATCGCCCCAGCTATAACCATCCTCACCAAGCTTCATATAACCCCCCCGTCCACCACAGAATAACTACCAACATAATACATGCCCCCGTGATCCTCCCAGGTAAAGTGATTTCACCCCTATTTGGTGAGTCTTACTGTAGCCTGTTTCCGAAGTTAGTTTAGATGGGTCTATTGCAACATGTGCCTCCAAACCGACAAAATCTGGAATCTCCATCATAACAGCCCGACACCAGGTGTGCCTATCATTCAGGGGCAGAGAGACATGATACAGAGAATTATTGGACTCTTAAGAGGGCCGTTGAGAATTTGATAAAGCAAAAATGAGTGTTGCTGAGGGACGAGGAAGTCCCCAATGTGACTAGCAAACCATTAACGTCTCACAACAACGGGCCGGTCATTGGAATGATTTGTTATGATAAAGAGTTTGATCTGGCTTTGAAAGCCATCATCCCTATTGTTGATTCAGAGGCAAGACCTAAAGCGGCGATAAAACAGGCTAGAAATCAGAAGAAGAAAATCACTCCAACTCCTTAAGTTGCATAAAAAGCTGTGGAAAAAAAAATCTGGGGCAGCACCTGCTAAATACGCAGTTCTTTATGTTCCCAGGGCCCCAAGGAAAGATTAGCTCATGTTGAATTCTCCCAAAAGATTTGAGCAAAAGAAAGTCGTGCTGAATGTGCCAAAATGGTATGTACCAAAAGGGACCTATGTGGCGTGGGGCCCTGTAATTTCACCAAGGTTGACTAAGCCCGTGGTTATCATCCGTGCACCACAGAGCCCTATGAGAGACCCCACTGCGGTCCCCTAGAATTACAGCAAAACAATGGTTACTTACAAGGGGAAAGAGATTATGGGAGAAGTAAATAAAATGAACCAACCTAGAAGATACCACAACCCAGAAGAGCTGAACAAATCAAAGTTAAATAAGGAGAAAAGGTTTTCACTCAAAATGATGGTGAGTGTTGAAGAAGCGGAAGAGTTTTTCCGAATAATGAAAACTTCGAAATATGCCATAATTGATCAACTCAGGAAGACTCCTTCCCAGATTTCGCTTTTATCCTTGCTGATGAGCTCAAATGAACATCAGATTGTGCTTCTAAAAACATTAAATGAGGCGTATGTACCGATTGAAACTTCAGTCGAACAATTGGAAAGAATGGATGAGCAATTTTTTGTAGTCAACCGGATTTCCTTCAGCCGTGATGACTTGCCTCCAGAGGGAGCCACAACAAATCCATTTACTTGACTGTCAAATGTGAAGGTTATTATGTGAAGAGGGTTAAGCTAGACGGTGGGTCCAGAGTCGACATTTGCCCTCTTTTAATGCTACAGAGGATGGAAATAGGGACGGAAAGGATTAGATCGAACAATTTCTGTGTGCATGCTTTTGGTTCCGTCAAGCGAGATACGATAAGGGAAATTGATTTGATTCTGACCATTGGCCCTGTGGATTTCGAAGTGAATTTCCAGGTTCTGTATATGGATGCTTCGTATAAATTTCTCCTAGAAAGACCATGGACTCACGCTGCAGGGGTTGTGCCCTCCACTCTCTACCATATAGTCAAGTTTGAACATGAAAACCAAGAAATCGTTGTCCAGGGGGAGGATGAACAGTCCATTTACAGGGATCCGTCAGTCCCGTGTCCCAAAGATTACGAAGGAAGTGAGCAGATTGTCTATCAAGCCTTCAAAATTGTGGTCGCCGACCAATGTGAAGAAGGGACCCCATTTCCTCAACCTTGCTTATCAAATGCATCGGTCATGGTATCCAGTGAAATGATTAAACATGGGTAAAAGCCCGGGAAAGGGCTCAGGGTGTCTCTGCAAGGCATCACAAAGCCCATCACTTTGACCGCCAGTAAAAAGTTCTTCGGTGTAGGTTTCAAAGGTACAAATTCCGACGTAAAATGAGCTGACGAGCGCAAGAAAAATGGGTGGGTCCTGCCTCAGCCTGTTTCGCATCTCGCCAAGTCATTTGTTAAACCCGAGTATGAAGAAGAAGAGGAAGATTCACAACCGAGGAAATTGAGGATATTTGTGAAGCAATGAAACAGATGTTGTACAAGTCCCACATGGTCCAGGTTGGGAAGGCACGAGCACTGCTGAGGTGCTATACATGGGACCAAATGCCAAGCTTCAGAACTGGAAGGCTACCCTATTCCCTGTCAGGCGGGAATCCCGGTAGTCTAGTCTTGCCATCTTTTATACATTACGAGTTATTTCAGGGTGTAACTCGAATATTTATTTTCTTGTCTTTTGATTTCGATGTAAACCCTCATATCTTCCAATTCAATGAAATGAAATCAATATTTCATCGTCAATGGATGTCTTTTTTTTCCTTTATTATGATTTTGCTTATCTTTTTCTTTTCAGTTCTAATAATGTGGACTTAAATAACATGACATGCTTGCGGACTTCATGCCCAGATCCTAAAATACCGTCTAACTATGAAATAATGAATTAAGAACTCGAATATGACGAAGATGAGGCTTTTAGGTAAATAAATCAAGAATTGGAACAATTTGAGAATAAGCCTAAGCCGAACTTAAATGAAACCGAGCTGGTTAATTTGGGTAGTCCAGAAGAGGTCCAGGAAACCATGATAAACATTCATGCTGATGAAAGAACTAGAGATGCATTTATCCAACTTTTGTTTGAATTTTAAGACGTGTTTGCATGGTCATATGACGATATGCCAGGATTGAGTGTTGATTTGGTAGTGCATACATTTCCAACTTATCCCGGTTATCCACCCCTCCAACAAAAACAAAGGAAGTTTAAAACAGACATCAATGATAAGATCAAAGAAGAAGTCACCAAACAGTTGAAAACTGGTATGATCCGAGTGGTCCGATACACCACATGGTTGGCTAATGTGGTTCCAATGCCGAAGAAAGATGGGAAAACCCGAGTGTGTGTTGATTATCGGGATTTTTACAAATCAAGCCCCAAGGACAAATTTCCATTGCCAAACATCCACATTCCGATTTACAACTGCCCCAAACATGAGATACAGTTTTTATGGATTGTTATGCTGGGTATCACCAGGTTCTGATGGATGAAGAAGGCGCAGAAAAGATGACTTTCACCACACCTTGGGGCACTTACTGCTACAGGGTCATGCGAGCTATGAATGCCATCTTCCATGACATGATGCACCAGGAAATTGAGGTATATGTGGATGATGTGATCATTAAATCCAGAAAGCAGGTTACCATGTACGGGATTTGAGAAAGTTCTTTGACCGTCTGCACAAGTACGATTTGAAATTGAATCCAGCTAAATGTGCATTCGGAGTTCCATCTGGGAAAATTTTGGGGTTTATAGTCAGTCGGAGGGGTATCGAGTTAGATCCAACAAAGATAAAGTCTATTCGGGATTTGACACCTCCAAGAACCAAGAAAGAGGTCATGAGTCTGCTAGGAAGATTAAATTACATCAGCAGGTTCATTGCTCAGCTGACTACCACGTGTGAGCCCGTATTAAGCTGTTGAAGAAAGATGCGGCAATCAGATGGACGGATGAGTGTCAAGAAGCTTTCGACAAAATCAAAGAATATCTGTCAAATCCGCTAGTATTGGTTCCACCCGAGCCAGGGAGACCTTTGTTCTTGTACCTTACAGTCCTAGAAAATTCTTTCAGCTGTGTCCTGGGGCAACATGATGTGACCAAGAAGAGAGAGCAAGCCATATACTATCTGAGCAAGAAGTTTATCAGTTATGAAGCCAAGTACACTTTTTTGGAAAGAACTTGCTGCGCGCTAACTTGGGTTGCCAAGAAGCTTAGAAATTATTTGTTGGCCTACACCTCATATCTCATAATCGGAATGGATCATCTGAAGTACATATTCCAAAAACCAATGCCCACGGGAAGGTTAGCAAAATGGAAAATATTGCTCACTGAGTTTGACATTGTCTATGTCACCTGCACGGCGATGAAAGCTCAAGCCTTGGCAGATCAACTAGCTGAGAACTTGGTTGATGATTAATACCAACCCCTGAGTACTTACTTTCCAAAAAAAAAGTAAATTCAATTGAAGTAATTCCATAAGACACCAATGCTTGGAAAATGTTCTTTGATGGAGATGTAAATGCAAAAGGTGTCTGGATTGGGGCAATTTTGATTTTGCCCACTAGTCAGCACTATCCAGCCACAACCCGGCTTCGGTTCTTCTATAAAAACAACACTGTTGAATATGAAGCATGCATTATGAGTATGAATTTGGTAGTTGATATGGATGTTGAAGAATTGTTAATCATGGGAGATGTTGAGTTGATCATTCGGCAAGCCCAAGGTGAATGGGAAACTCGGGACATCAAGCTTATCCCATATAGGCAACATGTGGAAGATCTTAGAAAATGGTTCAAGTCCGTCGAGTTCAGGTATATTCCTCGATTCCATAATGAGTTAGTTGATGCACTAGCTACTTTAGCCTCAATGCTGCCGTATCCGGACAGTGTCCATATTGACCAGTTGGAGATCTAAATTCGAGAAAGACATGGTTATTGCAATGCAGTTAAAATAGAACCAGATGTTCAACCATGGTATCATGATATCAAAAGGTTTTTAAAACAAAGGAATATCCTGAGCAGGCCAGTGGAGATCAAAAGAGAACCATTAGAAGGCTTGCCAGCAGTTTCTTCTTGAGCGGAGAAGTATTGTACAAAAGAACTTCAGATTTGAAGCTTTTGAGGTGTATAGATGCCCAAGAAGCTGAAAAGATCATGAACGAAGTGCATTCGGGAGTATCTGGGGCCCACATGAACGGATATGTCCTTGCAAAGAAAATCCTTCAGGTGGATTATTACTGGATGACCATGGAAAAGGATTGCTTCAGTTTTGTCCGAAACTGCCATCAGTGTCAGATACATGGTGACTTGATTCATGCACCCTCTTTAGGGTTGCATCCTATGTCAGCACCTTTGTCGTTCGTCGCCTGGGGCATGGACGTCATTGGGTCAATCGATCCGAAAGCTTCAAATGGGCACAGATTCATCTTGGTTGCCATTGATTATTTCACAAAGTGGGTTGAAGCAGTCACTTTCAAAGCCGTCACCAAGAAAGCAGTGGTGGACTTCGTGCATTCCAACATCATTTGTCATTTTGGTATTCCTAAAACTATCACTACAGACTATGTTGCAAATATGAATAGCCACTTGATGAGGGAGGTATGCGAACAATTTAAGATTAGGCATCGTAACTCTACCCCTTATCGGCCCAAATCTAATGACGACGTTGAAGTTGCAAACAAGAATATCAAGAACATCCTCAGGAAAATGATTCAAACTTCTAGACAATGGCATGAAAAGATGCATTTTGCATTATTGGGATATCATAAGTTGAGGCCACGCCCTATTTATTGGTTTACGGCACTGAACTCATAATACCTGCAGAAGTTGAAATTCCATCTCTCTGAATCGTTGTTGAGGCTGAGATCGAGGATGATGAATAGGTCAAGACCCAATTGGAATAATTAAGTATGATTGATGAAAAGCAGATGGTTGCAGTTTTCCACGGGCAATTGTATTAACAAAGAATGGCCCGTGCCTACAACAAGAAGGTGCGACCGAGAAACTTTGAAGTCGGGTTGTTGTGAGACGTATTCTCTCGCATCATGAGGAAGCAAAAGGAAAATTTTCTCCAACTTGGAAAGGTCCGTACATTGTAAGAAAACTGTTGTCAAAAGGAGCGCTGTATTTGGGTGACATCGAAGGAAATGATCCCGAAACAGCTGTCAATGCAGATGAGGTCAAAAGGTATTATGTTTGACCCTTTTACGCAATTTTAATGCTCTTTGATTGGGATAACGAAGGCTTTCTAAACACTTCCAACCTTGAAAACCCTTTGAGTCGGTTTTCTTTTTTCTTTGATTACCCTCTTTGCAACTAGGAAGTTGTTATTAAAAGTAAAAAATATATATAAATAAAAAAGAAATAAAAAAGAGAAAACAAAATAAAAGAAAAGAGAAAAACAAAGAAAATCAAAAATAAAGTTTCTTGAACTACGTTCGACTTGATTCCGAAAGGATACGTATGTAGCCTCTCTCTCTGGGGTTCAGTCACACCAAAATAAAAATCCAAATTCCCCCAAAAGTGAAACTGGGGCAGATATTATAATGGTTCGATGATGGTTTCGCCTAAAAGGTTCCAAAATTGTATTCAATCCAAATTCATTTTACCCAAAATCCTGTTCAAGTCTTTCCGATCAATCGATAAGAATGTTCAAGAATTGGAGGACACAATCGTTTGGATCTGACACAATTGTTTGGATCTGATACAATCAAATGTCACGACCCCAAATCAACATAGACCGTGATGGCGCCTATCATGAAACTAGGCCAGCCAACTACTAAAAGTAACACACAAAAAACCATCCGTTTAATATAACAAGTCAAAGTAATTCATTTAAGGTTCCTATTTAAAGATATGATCAACATCAGTAATACCACAAAAATTAAATCTAACCACAACCCAGCACCCGGATACAACTGTCATGAGCATCTAAAGAGATAAATACAAAATCTGATAACAAGCCCCTATTAGTACAATCTGGAGAATACTAGAAATCTACGAGCTAAGAAAAGGAAAAGAAGGCCNATATATATATATCCATATAATATCCATATATATGCTGCGACGTGCAGCCCGATCCATAACTATCCTCACAACTCGGCACTCGGCCTCACTCAGTCATCCTCTCAACCACTCGGGCAACTCATCTCAACATCACGGGACTCAGCCCCAAATACCTCACGTTGTGATAACAGTGAAATAGCAACAATTAATAAATATGACTGAGTTCACAAATTTTCTCTCAAAAATAGTGTGAGAATAGTATATAATACCCCTAGGGGTCTAAACAGATCGGCACAAGTCCCCAAATGTGGCATACTACCCATTTATAATATAAACCTCAAAAATACAGGACATCTTATGATTTCAAATCAAATCCGCGGCATAATGGTCGCCACGGGACGGACCGAGTGACAATACCTACCGGTGCACGCCCACACGCTCGTCACCTAGCATGTGCGTCACCTCATTTACCAAAATAAAGTGAAATACCGGTGTTTCACACCCTCAGGTCTAGAGTTACAATTGTTACTTACCTCAAACCGGCCCGAAAACTACTCCACGGTGCTCTTGCCCCTCGAATCGGCTCCCAAATGCTCTGAGTCTATCAAAATCAGATTAATAATATCAAAATATTCTAGGAAGACGAATCCCATTCGAAAATTATCACAATTGGGCACAAATCCCGAAATTGGCCAAAACCTGACCCCCCGGGCCCACGTCTCGAAATTCTATAAAAATTGTATCACAATAATCCTCATCTTTTCCCGAGTCTATACATATAAAATGCATCGAAATCTGACTACAATAGCCCCTTCAATTACTCAAATAAAGTCCCAATTCTTCATGCCCTAACTTCCCCAATTTATGCCATTAAATTTCACTAATTCCAAGCTTAATCCGTCAAATATCAACATAGAATCGAGTTTTAAGTCTAGGAAACTTACCTTCATGGAAATCCTTTGAAAACCCTCTTCAATTCGCTCCCAAAAGCTTCAGCCCGCATGCAAGAATGATGAAAAATTCTAAAAATTGGCGGAGGCAAGTATTTATACTTCCTGCCCAGTGTAACCGCATCTGCGGCCTTTGCTGCGCACCTACGGAAATTCACTTAAGGCCCAAATCTCGTACCTGCGGCTCCGCAGGAGCGGTCCATGTCTCGCACCTGCGACTTGCTCCAGCCTGACCATTTTCACACATGCGCAAGCCACCCCGCACTTGAAGTGTCGCACCTGCGACTACCCTTCCGAAGGTGCGGCCACACCAGAAGCCTGACACCAGCAGCTTCTTCAGTTGAATTTTCCAACTTCAATCCCTTCGATGACTATTTGAAATCATCCCGAGCCCCTCGGGACACCAACCAAAAACACAAAAAAGTCCCATAACCTTATTCAAACTTAGTCGAGCCTTCGAAAANAAATCTGATAACAAGCCCCTATTAGTACAATCTGGAGAATACTAGAAATCTACGAGCTAAGAAAAGGAAAAGAAGGCCAGCTGGGGATGCCGAACAAAAACCTCTATCCTCGAGCAACCTCCGAGCAAAGGAGAAATCAGCTAACGCTCAGATCTGGTACCTGGATCTGCACACAAAGGTGCAGGGAGTAACGTGAGTACGCCAACTCAGTAGGTAACCAAAGTAAATAAAGACTTGAGTGCAGTGACGAGCATTTAAAAGTGATAGTTTCATAAGAATATATGCCAGTGAAAACAAATGGAGTAATTNATGCCAAAACACCAAAATCACATCGGATTCAAGCCTATGAACTTTGAGATTTCTAAATTCCGCCGATGATGCCGAAACCAACCAAAACACGTCCGACTGACCTGAAAATTTTCACACACGTCCAAAATGACACTACAAACCTGCTCCAACTTTCAGAATTCCATTTTGACCCCGATAACTAACTTTCCACTGCCGACCGAAAATCACCAAAAACTCAACCTCGCCAATTCAAGCTTAATTCTACACCGGACATCAAAACCACATTTTGAACAAACCCCTAAGTCCCAAATCACCTAATGAAGCTATCCGAACCATAAAATCTACACTCCGAGGTCATTTATCAATAAGTCAACTCCCAGTTGACTTTTCCAACTATTAAGCCAATTTAAGAGACTAAGTGTCTCAGTTCTTACCACGACCACTTCAAACCCGAACCAACCGACCCAACACAACATAAATAGGCTAAGCAACATATGAATAAGCATAAATAGGGAAAACGGGGCTAATCTCACGGAACGACCGACCCGGTCTAGAAATATACTTGGGACCTCAAATAAGTGAGGATATCTGCTCCGTATCTCCCGCTCGGTCTCCCAGGTGGCATCCTCCACCGGCTGTCCTCTCCGCTGAACCTTCACTAAAGCTATATCCTTAGACCACAGCCTTCTGACCTGACGACCCAACATAGCCACTAACTCTACCTTATATGACATATCACACTCGAGCTAAACCGTGCTGAAGTCCAAAACATGAGACGGGTCACCAACGTACTTCCAGAGCATCGTAACATGAAACATAGGATGAATACTCGATAAGCTGGGTGGAAAGGCAAGTCTGTAAGCCACCTCTCCAATCCTCTGCAGCACCTCAAATGGCCCAATGAATCGGGGGCTCAGCTTTCCCCTCTTTCCGAACCTCATAACACCCTTCATGGTGACACCATCAGCAACACCTTCTCTCCAATCATGAAAGAAATATCTCGGCCCTTCCAGTCCCACATAACTCATCTGCCTAGAATGCGCCGTTCGAAGCCGCTCCTGAATCAACTTCACCTTACCCAACGCATCCTGAACTAAGTCTGTGCCTAATAGCCTAGCCTTGCCCGGCTCAAACCAACCAACCAGAGATCTACACATCCGACCGTATAAAGCCTCATACGGAGCCATTTGGATACTCAAATGATATTTATTATTATATGCAAACTCCACCAGTGGCAGAAACTGGTCCCATGAACCCTCGAAATCAATGATGCACGCACGCAAAATGTCCTCCAGAATCTGAATAGTTTACTCCGATTGCCTGTCGGTCTGAGGATGAAACGCTCTGCTCAACTCAAACTGAGTACCTAACTCTCTCTGCACGGCCCTCCAAAACTTATATGTGAACTGAGTACCTCTTTCGAAAATGATAGAAACTAGAACCCCATGTAATCGAACAATCTCCCGGATATAAATCTCGGCTAACCGCTCCGAAGAATAAGTAGTACCAACAGGAATGAAGTGCGCGGACTTGGTCAGCCTATCCACAATCACCCATATAGCATCAAACCTCCTCGAAGTCCGTGGGATCCCAACTACAAAGTCCATGGTGATCTGCTCCCACTCCCACTCCGGAATATCTAATCTCTGAAGTGATCCACCTGGTCTCTGGTGCTCATACTTGATCTATTGACATGTTAGACACCGATCCATAAACTCTACAATATCTCGCTTCATCCGCCTCCACCAGTAATGCTGTCTCAGATCCTGGTACATCTTCCCGGCACCTGGATGGATAGAATACTGCGAACTATGGGCCTCTGCTAGAATCAACTCTCGAAGCCCATACACATTGGGCACGCAAATCCATCCCTACATCATCATGACCCCATCATCACCAATAGTCACATCCCTGGCATCACCCCACCGGACCCTATCCTGAAAAATTAGCAAGTGTGGGTCATCATACTGACGTGCTCTAATATGATCATAAAGAGAAGACCTGGAGGCTACACAAGCCAATACTCTTGGGGGCTCTGATAAATCCAATCTCACCAACTGGCCTGCTAAAGCCTCAACATCAAGTGCTAAGGGTCGCTCTGCTGCTGGTAGGTAGGCTAGACTCCCAAACTCTCTGCTCTACGACTCAGGGCATCGGCCACTACATTGGCCTTCCCTGGATGGTATAGAATAGTGAGGTCATAATCCTTGAGAAGCTCCAACCATCTTCTCTGATGCAAATTCAGATCCTTCTGCTTAAGCAGATGCTGCAAACTATGGTGATCAGAGAAAATCTCACAATGCACTCCATACAAATAATGGCGCCAAATCTTCAAGGCGTGGAAAATGGCTGCTAGCTCAAGATCATGCACTGGATAATTCTTCTCGTGCACCTTCAATTGTCTGGATGCGTAGGCGATCACCCTACCGTCCTACATCAATACTGCTCCAAGGCCAACTTTCAAGGCATCGCAATAAACTGTATAGGAATCTCAACCCGTAGGCAAAACCAACACCGGGGTTGTAGTCAAAGCTAACTTGAGCTTCTGAAAGCTCTCCTCTCACTCCTCCATCCACCTAAACGGAGCACCCTTCTTGGTTAGTCTGGTCATAGGTGTTGCAATATATGAGAATCCCTCTACGAAACGGCGACAGTACCCTGCCAAACCAAGGAAACTGCGAATCTCGATAGCTGGTGACGGTCTAGGCCAGTTCTGCACCGCCTTTATCATCTTTAGATCCACCTGAATGCCTTCGCTGGACACCACGTGCCCCAAGAAAGCTAGTGAATCAAGCTAGAACTCACACTTCAAAAATTTTGCATACAAACTCTTGTCCCTCCGAGTATGAAGCACAGTCCTAAAATGCTGCTCATGATCCTCCCGAGATCGGGAATATACCAAAATATCGTCAATAAACACGATAATGAAGGAGTCAAGATAAGGCAGGAACACACAGTGCATCAAGTGCATAAAGGTCGTTGGGGCATTGGTCAGCTCGAATGACATAACCAGAAACTCATAATGACCATATGTAGTCCTGAAGGCAGTCTTCGGAATATCGGGCCCCCGAATCTTCAACTGATGATAGCCAGAACACAAGTCAATCTTGGAAAATACCTTGGCACCCTACAGCTGATCAAACAAGTCATCAATACTAGGCAAGGGATATCGGTTCTTCACCGTAACCTTGTTCCGCTGCCGATAATCAATACACATACACATAGAACCATCCTTCTTCTTCACAAACAACACCGGCGCAACCCAAGGTGACACACTAGGCCGAATGAACCCCTTGTCTAGGAGTTCCTGAAGCTGCTTCTTTAATTCCTTCAATTCTGTTGGTGCCATACAATAAGGTGGAATAGAAATAGGTTGAGTGCCGGGCACCAGGTCAATACCAAAATCAATGTCCTTATCATGTGGCATGCCTGGCAGGTCTGCAGGAAACACGTCCGAAAAATCATGGACCACAGGAACTGAATCAATAGCGGGAGTCCCACCACTGACATCCCTCAAAAAAGCAAAATATGATAAACACCCCTTTTCAACCATACGCTGAGCCTTCAGGTATGAAATCACCCTGCTAGGAACATACTCAGGAGAACCTCCTCACTCAACCCTCGAAAATCCTGGCATAGCTAAGGTCATGGTATTAGCGTGACAATCAAGAACATAATGACACGGAGATAACCAATCCATGCCCAATATCACATCAAAATCGACCATGTTGAGTAATAGTATGTCCACTCGGGTCTCCAAACCCTCAATAGACACCGCACGCGAACGATACACACAGTCCAAAACAATAGTATCGCCCACCGGATTCGACAGACGAACAGACGTAACTAAAGAATCACGGGGCATATCCAGAAAAAAGGGAAAAATATGATGAGACATAAGAATATGTGGAACCAGGGTCAAATAAGGCCAAAGCATCTCGGTGACAGACTGAGATAATACCTGTGATCACTGCATCGGAGGTCATAGCATCTGGCCTGGCTGGAAATACATATATACGGGCCTGACTTCCACTTGCTCGACCTCCCCCCTAGGGTGGCCTCTAGCTGACTGACCACCACCCCTAGCTGCCTGGGTAGGTGGCGAAGTAGCTGGAGCTGAAGTCGAAGGCTGGCTCCTGAACTGAGATGGACTTCCAAGAAGATGGGCACTGCCTCCTCATATGCCCGAAATCTCCGCACTCATAACAACTCCCCGGTGGATGCGGGGACTGAAAAGGACCCCTAGCACCAGAATGGCCACTAGAAGAACCATGCACAGAGGAACCCTGAACTGATGGTGCTCGCGCTGCACTCTAGGATGGAAGGGCACTGAACGAAGAACGGCCCGGCTGAGAACTGCGGGGACCATGCCCTGAAGATGCACCACCATATGCTGGGCAGATGAAGAACTGCTGCCAGGTGAGGGGTGTTGAACCAATAGGACTACGCTTCTTGAAGGACTCCCACCAAGTAAAAGCAGCCACAGAAAACTGAAAAGTAGCAAACGAGACCCCACTGGTCTCCAGAATCCTAGCAGTACGAAGCATCCTCTGGCACTTATCCAGAAAACCCTAGGTATCCTTGCCCTCAGCATCACTGAATGTCGGAGGCTGAAGTCTACTAAATCTCTACACTGCACATCATCTGGCATAGCTGGAACCACGAAGTCCTGAACTGGAGCAACCGGCTGGGATGGAACTGCCCCCGGTGTCTGAAGTCCCTAAGTCACCTGCTCAGGTGTCCGGGCAGTTGGAGTCTGATTGCCTCCCCCGGCCTGAGAAATAGCAGCAGTAGAAGATACAGCAACTGCCTGAGCAAGGCTAGTATATACTATGAGAATCTGAGCCAAGGTCTCCTGAATACCCGGAATAACAATGGGCAATGTCGGTGCTTGAGACTGTCCCGCTGGAATATCTGCGGTAGAACCTGATCCTGAATGATAGGGGGACCCTCTGGTGCTGCCCCGGATGCTGCCCCGACTGGTCCCCTACCTCTACCACGGCCTTGACCTCTTGATGGTCTAGCTGGTGTCTGGTCACCCTGATCGGTAGCGCGTGTCCTCACCATTTGTGAGAGAATGAAACAACAGAAGTTTAGAATTTCAAGAATCAACAAAATGGCACGACATAATTAAAAAAAATTGAGATTTTTTCCTAAGGGTTTCATAGCCTCTCGAAGATAAGTACAGACATCTCCATACCGATCCGCAAGACTCGACTAAACCTGCTCATGATCGTTGAGTCCTATGTAACCTAGAGCTCTGATACCAACTTGTCACGACCCCAAATCAACATAGGCCGTGATGGCCCTATCATGAAACTAGGCCAGCCAACTACTAAGAGTAACACACAAAAAACCATCCGTTTAATATCACAAGTCAAAGTAATTCATTTAAGGTTCCTGTTCAAAGATATGATCAACAACAGTAATATCACAAAAATCAAATCTAACCACAACCCAGCACCCGGGTACAACTGTCATGAGTATCTAAAGAGATAAATACAAAATTCGATAACAAGCCCCTACTAGTACAATCCGGAGAATACTAGAAATCTCGAGCTAAGAAAAGGAAAAGAAGGCCAGCTGGGAATGCTGAACAACTAACTCTATCCTCGAGCAACCTCCGAGCAAAGGAGAAATCTGCTAATGCTCAGATCTGGTACCTGGATCTGCACAGAAAGGTGCATGGAGTAACGTGAGTACGCCAACTCAGTAGGTAACCAAAGTAACTAAAGACTTGAGTGCAGTGACGAGCATTTAAAAGTGATAGTTTCATAAAAATATATGCTAGTGAAAACAAATGGAGTAATCCAAAAGACTACATTTACCAAATACTTTACAAATTCCGGTTCCCTTTCTAAACTTGCATAAAACATTAACTCAACGTCTATTAAAGAGACTCAGTGTAAAATGAGAAAAAAAATAATGATCTCACAATTTATAGCCTCTCGGACACAATATCACTCATGCGTAAGATCTCTCAGTCACTCGTGACTCTTCTATCAGTACTCAATGCTCACACTCAACACTCTTACTCAACGGGTACCATGTATCCACACAAACTGCTGCGGCGTGCAACCCGATCCGAATAATATGTATATATATATGTATATATGTTGCGGCGTGCAGCCCGATCCAAATAACAGTCGAATGCGCTCACTGGGGGTGTACAGACTCCTGGAGGGGCTCCTTTATCCCAAATGCTATATTGTTGCGGCATGCATCCCGATCCGATATATATATATATATATAAGTATGCTGCATCGTGCATCCCGATCCATATAATATATGCTACGGCGTGCAGCCCGATCCATAACTATCCTCACAACTCGGCTATCGGCCTCACTCAGTCATCCTCTCAAGCCACTCGGGAAACTCATCTCAACATTACGGGACTCAGCCCCAACTACCTTACAGTATTCTAAAACATTGTGATAATAGTGAAATAGCAACAAGTAATAAACATGACTGAGTTCACAAATTTTCTCTCAAAAATAGTATGAGAATAGTATATAATACACTCGGGGGTCTAAACAGATCGGCACAAGGCCCCAAACATGGCATACTGCCCATATATAATATAAACCTCAAAAATACAAGACATCTTATGATTTCAAATCAAATCCGCGGCATAGTGGACACCACGGGACGAATCAAGTCACAATCCTACCGATGCACGCCCACACGCTCGTCACCTAGCATGTGCGTCACCTCATTTACCAGAATAAAGTGAAATACCGTGGTTTCACACCCTCAGGTCTAGAGTTACAATCGTTATTTATCCCAAACCGACCCGAAAACTACTTCACGGTGCTCTTGCCCCTCGAATCGGCTCCCAAATGCTCCGAGTCTATCAAAATCAGATTAATAATCTCAAAATATACTAGGAAGACAAAACCCATTCGAAAATTATCACAATTGGGCACATATCCCGAAATTGGCAAAAACCCGACCCTCCCGGCCCACATCTCGAAATTCTATAAAAATTGCATCAAAATAATCCTCATCTTTTCCCGAGTCTATACATATAAAATGCATCAAAATCCGACTACAATAGCTCCTTCAATTACTCAAATAAAGTCCCAATTTTTCAAATGAGTTGCTAATGGCCTACTTCAGAGAAAGCTTCACCGGGATCGCTTCTGAATGGTATATGGATCAATAAATTACTCGTTGGCATGTGTGGGATTATTTTTCCCGAGACTTTTTCCGCCAGTTCCAGTATAATGTGGACATCGCTCCCGACAGGAACTCTTTGTCCAATTTGAAAAAGAAAACTGCGGAAAGCTTTCGCGAATATGCTATCAAATGGCGCGAGCAAGCTGCCCGAGTAAAGCCTCCCATGGAAGAAACTGAAATGTTTACGGTTTTCCTACAGGCCCAAAAGGCAGACTACTTCTAGAATATGATGTCTGCTATGGGTAGATCGTTCGCTGAAGCTATTAAAAATGGGGAGATGGTAGAAAATTGTTTGAAAACGAGCCGAATCTTGAGCCAAGATGCTTTTAAAGCTGCATCAGAGGCCGTTCAGAATGGGTCAGGGGGTTTGATAAACAGAAACGAGAGAGAAGAAGGAGCCATGGTGGCTTCGAGTTTGAAGGGGGCTCATAGGACATTCAACCAATCATATATGCTTCCTAAAGTCCCACAACACTATTATCCCCATCAATATGCTGCATATGTCGTGGCACCGCCTCCCTATGCGGTGATGAACGCGCAATCTTATACGCGACCACAAAATTATACCCAAAACCGAGCTCCACTTCCCAGAAATGTCCATCCTTACCAAGCTCCATATAATCCCCAATCAAATGTTCCCCAATACAATCCTCGCCCAAGAGAGCCCTTCAAAAGAAATCAGTTCACCCCTATTGGTGAATTCAAGTTTGTTTCAAAAGCTAATCAGGCTAGGACCGAGCTCCACTTCCCAGAAATGTCCATCCTTACCAAGCTCCATATAATCCCCAATCAAATGTTCCCCAATACAATCCTCGCCCAAGAGAGCCCTTCAAAAGAAATCAGTTCACCCCTATTGGTGAATTCAAGTTTGTTTCAAAAGCTAATCAGGCTAGGACCGAGCTCCACTTCCCAGAAATGTCCATCCTTACCAAGCTCCATATAATCCCCAATCAAATGTTCCCCAATACAATCCTCGCCCAAGAGAGCCCTTCAAAAGAAATCAGTTCACCCCTATTGGTGAATTCAAGTTTGTTTCAAAAGCTAATCAGGCTAGGACCGAGCTCCACTTCCCAGAAATGTCCATCCTTACCAAGCTCCATATAATCCCCAATCAAATGTTCCCCAATACAATCCTCGCCCAAGAGAGCCCTTCAAAAGAAATCAGTTCACCCCTATTGGTGAATCGTATTCAAGTTTGTTTCAAAAGCTAATCAGGCTAGGTCTACTACAACTAGTGGCTCCAAACTGGACGAACCCCGAGTCCCTCTCGCACCGAGCTGATGCTAGACGTGAATACCACTCAGGAGCAGTGGGGCATGACACTAAAGATTGTTGGACTCTTAAAAGAGCAGTGGAAGATCTCATCGAGGTGCAGGCAATAGTGCTTAGAGATGAAGAAGACCCTAATATGATGAACAATTCCCTGCCTGCTCATACTGGACCAGTAGCCGGAATGATTTGTGAGGATGAAAAATTTGATCCGGCACTGAAGGCCATTGCAGCCATTGCCGACACAGAAGAAAAGCCAAATAAGAAAATGGTCGCCAAGCCTGAAAGTTCCCCCATCAAATGGGAGTCTCGGTAGCCAGTCTTGCTATCCTTTCTGCGTCCGTATTATCTCAGGGTGTGATCCAGATGTTTTAATTTATTGTCTTACTTTTCGATGTAAACCCTTCTATCTTTTAAAAAAAAATCATCAAAATAAAAAAAAAACGAAAAAATCAAATGGAATTAATATTTCATTTTCCAAGAATGTCTCTTTTCTTAATCTAGTCTCTTTCTTACTCTACTTTCAATTCTGTTTAAATGCAGATTTCAATAACATGACATGCTTGCGGACTTCATGCCCAGATCCTAAAATGCTGTTAGACTTCGAAATAATGGATCAAGAATTAGAATGCTAATGAATTTATGTCAAGGAGATAAAACAATAAATCGGAACAGCCAAAGGAAAATTGGTTCAGATTGGAAAGATCCATACATTACTACAAGAGTACTGCCGAAATAGTGCATTTGTACTTGGGGTACATTGAAGGAAATGTCCCTGAAACAACTGTCAACACAGATGCAGTCAAAAGATCCTAAAATGTTGTCAGACTTCGAAATGATGAATCAAGAATTCGAATGCAAATAAAGTTTGGTTAAGGAAATAAAACAATGAATCGGAACAACCAAAGGAAAATTGGTTCAGAATGGAAAGGTCCATACATTAATATAAGAGAACTGCCAAAAGAATGCGCTTGTACTTTGGGTACATCGAAGAAAATGTCCCTGAAACAACTGTGCAGTCAGAAGGTACTATGTTTGATCCTCCATATAACATTAAATGTTCTCCGGTTGGGATGACAAAGACTTTCATTCTCGCTACCCGAACACTATTACCCCTTTTCCAACCTTTTGAACCGGTCACCTTTCTTTGATTACCCTCTTTGGAACCTGAAAGTGTTATTGAAAAAAAAAAAAAAATAAAAAAAAGCAACAAAAAGAGACAGAAAAAAATATCAAATGAAAAAAAGAAAATAAAAGAAAAGGAGAACAAGGAAAGCAAAAGAAAGAGAAAATGAAAAAAAAGAGAAAACAAAACAAACAAAAAAAGAAGAGGAAAAACAAAACAAAAATAAAAAACAAAAACAAAAGTTACCTGAACTACGTTCGACTTGATTCCAAAAGGATACGTAGGCAGCCTCTCTCTGGGGTTTAGTCAAACTAAAATAAAATTTCACATTTTCCCAAGAGTTTAAGCTGGAGAAAATGTTATGTCCGGCGACGACTTCGCATAAAAGGTTCCAAAGTTGTAATTCAATACAAATTATTTTCACCAAAACCATGTTCAACTCCTTCCGATCAATCGGCAAAGATGTCTAAAGTTGGAGGATACAGTATCGGATCTGGTGCAAGCAAATGAGAGAAATAAAATGAGAGAGCCTTATAGGTGAAAACCCACACGGGCACCGTGAGGCGATGGTAAGCAGAGAAATTAAAAATGAGAGAGTCTTGTTAGTGAAACCTCGCAAAGAGCACTACAAGGCGATAGTGAGAAGAGAAATGAGAGAGGTCAGTTGGTGAAAACCCGCAAAGGGCGCCACTGATCGAAAAGGATAATGGTTCACTGACATAGACACAGTCCGAGGCAAGGTTTCTCAATCTCGAGGTGATAGTTGTGATGAATGTCTGAGAGTCGGGCGGTTTACACGGATCAGGCATCCAGTCCAAAAGGCATGTTGTGTTCATTGAAGTCCGCATGCACTCCAGATAAGTCCTTCCTTCCTTTCCCCGAAAGGGATATCTCTCGTTTAAATTCATTATCCATTTTGTCATTTCTTGTTTTTCAATCCCTTTCAGCCTGACTCTGTTTCTAAGGTAAAACGAAGAAAGGATAGCAAAACTGATTTAAAGGGTTCTTGTTTGATGCAAGCCAACATGTAAAGGGCACCGAGCCTCATCAGGGGCATCAAGTCGATCCCCACTGTCCGCAATGGCGATGCTGTAAACACAACTCTTGAAAGGAGAAGATCAAATCAAAATGTTAATTCCCACGTGGCTAACCCTCTCGGCAAAGTCTGAAAAGCCAAAGCGCTCTAGGTGCTTTAAATTAAAGACGGGGGAAAAACCAGAAATGGAAGGCCGATAAAGGTGAAGTAAAATTGGAAAGGTTAAGTCTCACGAGACTAACCAGTGCGGAAGAATTTGAGGGGCAAAAAATTCCCCCGATACTCCGGAAATCCAAAAGAGAAGCAAGTGAAAGGCCTACAAAGGCAGAACAAAGTTGAAATGTTGGGTCCCGCGTGACCGGTCACCACGACAAAATCTGGAAAGCCATGGTCCCCGGGTTTGGAAATGAAACCCAATCCCCAGCAAACAAGCAAACAGTTGAGATCTTCGTTAAAGAGGCTGAGATCAAGCAGCTTGAAATAATCAAGGCCGCAAAACCAACCACCGTTTCAAACTAACAAATTGTTCTTTGTTAGAAAATAGGATACACGTGCAAAAGCAACCATACAAAAAGCAGGTGCAACCAAAAGGAATTGCGCAAGAGCTAGAAGGAGCTCTGCAACATTGACTCCAAATAAAGGGAAGTTTCCTCCAAAAATCTTTTCCCGCATGCCTAAAAAAAAAAAAAGATAAAAGAGAAAAGAAAAAAAAAAGAAAAAAAAGAGAAGAGAGAAGAAATAAGTTGAAAATGACTCAAAGTAGTATGGGGCCTCCAATCCCCAACTACACCTTTTTCCGACATGGGTGTACACACTCCCTAATCGATGCCAATTAAGGGTATACATTCCCTAATTGATGATTTCTTTTCCAAAAGGGTATACATTACCTAATTGATGTTTTGCTTTTCCAGTTAAGGGTATACATTCCCTAACTGATGTTTTGCTTTTCAAATTAAGGGTATACATTCCCTAGTTGATGTTTTTCTTTTCCAATTAAGGGTATACATAGCCTAATTGATTTTCTTTTTCCGACATGGGTGTACACGCTCCCTAGTCAATGCCAATTAAGGGTACACATTCACTAATTGATGTTTCCTTTTCCAATTATGGGTATACATTCCCTAATTGATGTTTTCCTTTTCCAATTAAGGGTATACATTCTCTAACTGATGTTTTACTTTTCCAATTAAGGATATACATTCCCTAATTGATGTTTTTCTTTTCCAATTAAGGGTATACATTCCCTAATTGATTTTCTTTTCCCGACATGGGTGTATACGCTCCCTAGTCGATGCCAATTAAGGGTATACATTCCCTAATTGATGGTTTCTTTCCAAATTAAGGGTATACATTTCCTAATTGATGCTTTCTTTTCCAATTAAGGGTACACATTCCCTAATTGATATTTTGCTTTTCCAATTAAGGGTATACATTCCCTAATTGATGTTTTGCTTTTCCAATTAAGGGTATACATTCCCTAATTGATGTTTTGCTTTTCCAGTTAAGGGTATACATTCCCTAACTGATGTTTTGCTTTTCCAATTAAGGGTATACAATCTCTAGTTGATGTTTTTCTTTTCCAATTAAGGGTAAACATTCCTTAATTGATTTTCTTTTCCCGACATGGGTGTATATGCTCCCTAGTCGATGCCAATTAAGGGTATACATTCCCTAATTGATGTTTTCTTTGCCAATTAAGGGTATACATTCCCTAATTGATGTTTTGCTTTTCAAGGTTAAGGGTATGCATTCCCTAACTGATCTTTTGCTTTTCCAATTAAGGGTATACATTCCCTAATTGATGTTTTTCTTTTCCAATTAAGGGTATATATTCCCTAATTGATATTTTCTTTTCCAATTAAGGGTATACATTCCCTCATTGATTTTCTTTTCCTGACATGGGTGTACACGCCCCTTAGTCTTAAGGGTATACATTCCCTAATTGATGTTTTTCTTTTTCAATTAAGAGTATACATTCCCTAATTGATGTTTTCTTTTCCAATTAAGGATATACATTCCCTAATTGATGTTTTTCTTTTCCAATTAAGGGTATACATTCCTTAATTGATATTTTCTTTTCCAATTAGGGGTATACATTCCCTAATTGATTTTCTTTTCTCGACATGGGTGTACATGCTCCGTAGTCGATTCCAATTAAGGGTATACATTCCCTAATTGATGTTTTCTTTTCCAATTAAGGGTATACATTCCCTAATTGATGTTTTTCTTTTCCAATTAAGGGTATACATTCCCTAATTGATGACTTCTTTTCCAATTATGAGTATACATTCCCTAATTGATGTTTTCTTTTCCCAAAGGGTATATAGTCCCTAATTGATGTTTTTCTGTTTCAATTAAGGGTATACATTCCCTAATTGATTTTCTTTTTCCGACATTGGTGTACACACTCCCTAATCGATGCCAATTAAGGGTATACATTCTCTAGTTGATGCTTTCTTTTCCAATTAAGGGTATACATTCCCTAATTGATGCTTTCTTTTTCCAATTAAGGGTATGCATTCCCTAATTGATTTTCTTTTTCCGACATGGGTGTACACGCTCCGTAGTCGATGCCAATTAAGGGTATACATTCCCTAATTGATGCTTTGTTTTCCAATTAAGGGTATACATTCCCTAGTTGATGATTTCTTTTCCAATTAAGGGTATACATTTCCTAATTGATGCTTTCTTTTCTAATTAAGGGTATGCATTCCCTAATTGATTTCTTTTTCCCAATATGGGGGTATACACTCCCTAGTCGATTCCAATTAAGGGTATACATTCCCTAATTGATTTCTTTTCCAACATAGGGTATACAATCCCTAGTTAATTTTATTTTTGCAACATAGGGTCTCCAACCCCTACTTGATCTTACTTTGAGATATAAGGTATCCACTCCCTAGTCTACAATAACCCCGGGTGCACTGCTCCAGGCTTTTCATCGATTTCAATAACAAAATAGTGTAGATTTCCTTACAATAACTCACGAAATTTTCCTAGTGAAAACCTGGGCAGAAAAATTTTGTTCGTTTGTTTTGTTTTGGTGTCTGAGTAGATTTTACCTCGAGGCACAAGGTTCGATATGACCAAAAAAATGAAGTCTCAATCCAAAAAAAAAAGAAGAGAAAAAAAGAGAGAAGTGAATCCAAAATGCAGAAGCGGAAGCAAGATGTGGATTGCTCAAGACATGACTGAAGTCACGAGCTCTTCATGTCCCGTTGTGATCCGTAAAGCTGAAAAAGAACAACCTAGCACCTGCAGCTAGAAAGCATCAAGGTTCAAATCGAAAGTCGGCATGAAGCACCATTCAAGACTCAAGATCAAGTTTCAGAAGACTCATAGATAAGAATATTGTAACTCGTAGCTGATAGACTTAGTTAGTCTTTCAATTTTGATTTTGATGTAATAACAGGACCGCGGACCGGAGCCTCGACGGAACCTCACTCGACTCTCGAACTCATCACTCCATCACTCCAAAACTTTCAGAACTACACTGACCTGATTCCTTTATAGCCAAGGATATGTAGGCAGCCTCCGAAGCAAGGTTCGGTCAAACCTTTATAAAAATACTTTCAAATGGAGTACCAAGCGGGCAAAAATTGCTCGTAATTGCTCACTTTATATTTGTCCAAAAACTCTTCATGTTTTCGAGCAAAGAGGGGCAGCTGTGAGCACCTAATTTTTTCCCCGCATGGAAATTACTCCTAAAAATAATCCAAAAATAATTTTTTATGAATTTTAGGAGTTTTTCTTTATTTAGTTGCATTCATGCATGTTTAATACTTTAAAATTATTGAAAAATCATAAAAAATTGTCACATTTTTCATTTCATATCATCTTAGGTTTAATTTGTATTTTTAGGAATTAATTACTTTTTAATTGTTAGATTAATACAAAAATTGCAAAAATCTTCATTAGCATTAATCAATTAGTTGAAGTGCTAATTAATCTTTTTGCAAAATAAATTCAACTAGCAGTAGGGTGTCCGTTTTTAAAAGAACAATATGGTCTTTTATTTCAAATTGATCCAATTTTAGGACCCAAAATCCTAGGTCTAACCAAATTCTCCTCTTTAAAAATCCCATTTTCCTAGACCTAAACCTAGACCGAATGACCTACCCTTGAACGCCGTTTCCCCCTCCCCTTTCTTCTTCCTCTCCATTCCTTCCTCCCCTCTGACTCAAGAGAACACCACCAAAATAGGTCGAAAATCCCCACTCACGACCAAATATTCATCTGTTCTTCAAATACTCAAACCCCAAATACTTATCTTCTCTAATTCCCAATGCAAACTTTATTAATTTCCTCACCAAAACATCATATAGGCACACACAGTCGTTAAACACCTTAGAGCCAAAGACCTCCTTCAATTTCAATTCCAGCGGACACCCCATCTATCTACACAAATCAACCTCCAAACATAGGAGAAAGGGAACCAGTCGTTAGAATCTCTTCCTCGCCAAAAACTCAGCAGCAAACAGTCTCAAAACCACCAAAAAACAGCACCTAAAATACACTATTTAACACCCAAAAATACAGTAGTAATCCCTCATCAAAGCCTCGTCTTCTTCATGTCATTTTCATCACGAAAACAGCCATTAAATCCAGCTAAAAAACAACTGAAACACCTTCCCAAAACGAGCTCCAACACCCACAAAAATGCAGCCATAGGTAGCTTTAGAACCTCACTGTTCCGTCACCTAAAACCGGTCAAAATAGCTACAAAAATTACCTCTATAACTCAGAAAACAACCATTAATAATCGGTGTTGCAAATCCAGTCGAGTTTTTTGAGTTGGTTTGAGGTTTCCGGCACCGGTGCGGATCTCGATCAGATAGTTATTCGTTTGCTGCTGTTTCGCCTCATTTGTAGCCGAGCTTCATTTTGTGGTCGAGTCGGCGAATCAGGTTTAACTAAGGTCCGTTTTTTATAAACTATAAATTTAGATCTTCATTTGGCAGTCCATCTTGTACTGATTCGTGTCCAGCTTGAATAAAACGTGGGTATATTAATATGGCTTTATATGTTTGATTTGCTCGTTGATTTTGGAAGCTTCAGATTTGCATGCTCTATCTATTTACTTTGGAAATAGTAAAATATTTATGACTTGAATTTTCCTCTTTTGTTTTTTAGTTGATTTGTAAACAAAATAAACAAAACAAAGTTTAGTAACAGAAGCAACGTTTGTTGTCTCATTAAGATGAGACGTGCCTTATTGGAATTTCAGGTAATTAATTACTTTTCTAGTCTAAATTTAAGTAAGTCACTGATTTCAAATTGATTTTCTTGTTTGTATGCTTATATCATTTCAACTATATGCTTCACTTTTTAATTAAATGCTCCCGTTCTTGTTTCTGTCATTTTGTTTGGAAGAATGTTTGAGTACCTTTTTGAATACTAACTTTTATATCCTAATTCATGATTATTATTAAAATATATTAGGAGAATCACGTAAGAGATGAACAACTTCTGATATTCGTAGCTTCTTTTTGCCGCAATTAACAATAAATCTTTGTGACTATGGATATGGTTCTTGTGACATGATCACGATACGTAAATCTCACTTGGGTGTGGCAACTCATGTCTCCGACCATAACTTCGAACAATATTAAAATCACATGTTGCAATCGTGAGTGCATTTCATGTGACGTGGTTACGATGTGTCCAAAACAACAAGTGCACGTGACTTGTTCTAAGTCCATAAATATCAAAAGTGATTTATATACATATCCCGTAAGCTAAAATACCACTTTTAGATAAAGATTCTAAAACTTAAAAATAATTGAATATCGCCTCAAATATGCATTTTTAATCGTCATGACCATAGTCATGACTATATAATCTACACTCGGGTGCGGCAACTCATTTCCCCGACTCTAACTCGAAACAATAATAAAAATCACATGTTGTAATCGTGGGTGCATTTCATGTGGCGCGGTTATAATGTGTCAAAAAATAAACAAGTGCACGCCATCGTGACTTGTTCCTAGATAAATCTATAAATATTAAAAGCGACTTAAGATTAAAAAGGCTAAATGCACAATAGGCTAAAACATGTAAATAATCAGATAACTAGGCCAAATATTAATAGTGAAGCGACCGTTGTAGAACCACGGAACTCGGGAATGCCTAACACTTCTCTCGGATTAACAGAATTCCTTACCCAGTCTTCTGTGTTCGCAGGCCATAAATAGAGTCAATTTCCTCGATTTGAGATTTAAAATAAATCGGTAACTTGGGACACCATAATTATCCCAAGTGGCGACTCTGAAAATAAATAAATAATCCCAAATTCGATTATGCCACTTAAATTGGAAAAACTCCCTATATCATCCCTTTCGGGAAAAAGGAGGTGTGACAATACTCAGTTGAGCAGGTTCAATTAAATTTTTTGGCATCTTCTGGTTGCTGACCATCTTGGAACTACAACTTCCATTGCTTAAGTTCCATTTAACATCCCCTGATGAAACCAACTACTGAATTCCCAACACCACATCTGCACCCCAAGGGGTATCTCTAACATGTCTGTCGTAAAATTCATTCCTTGCATCTTCCATTTTACCTTCTTACTTATGAACTTACTATGGACTTTGCTACAATTAGAAATTGCCACATCAAAAGAAGAAATGGTCTCTAACTCAGTGCCCAGATTCTTGGTAGTGTCAACATCCATGAAATTGTGTGTTTACTCTGAATCCACCAGTACATGTACCATCTTACCCTTTATTGACCCTGTCACCATCGTGGTTCTATAATATACAGTACCGTCTAGAGAATGAATATATATGTGAGCATTAAGATTAGATTCCGACAAATTTTCCTCTTCACGCATAGGTCCTTCCTTATTCAGTTTCTCAACGTCCTCATCCAGCTCAAAAACAAGCAACTGCTTCTTCTTTTTGCAAATATGACCGGGGACATATTTTTTTATCACACCAAAAACACAACCCTTTGGCTTTCTTCTCATCCATTTTTGTGGTGGATAGTCTTTTTGATCCCTTTATTACTGGGCGATTACTGGAACTAGAATACCTCCCTCCATTTGATCCCCTATTGCTCTCAGGCCCCATTATGTGATAATGGTTTCTAAAATTTGAACTTCCAGAATCACTGGAGTAGGTGGCGAAGGTCTAGAATTCCTTATCATTAATTGATTATGCTCTCGCTGTAATTTCTATGATTGCTCGACTAGCTTAGCAAGACTGTAAGACACCATTAAAATTCTTGGTGCCAGCATTTTAGCTTGAGCTTCAATTTCAGGTTTTAATCCATTCAGAAAATAGCATATAAAATATTCCCCAGTCAACACTAATTAATTTAGTAAATTAGTGAATGTATCCGAGAACTCCTGAACACCCTCATTCTGCCTTAGTCTCACCAATTCTCCCATAGGATCATCACTCAAGGGGTGCCTAAATTGGCGGCACAAGGCCCTCACATAATCTCCCCAATTAGGAAGCCCACGACCTGATCCTGATTTTAATAAGGATTAATGCCATTGAAGAGCCCTACCCTCCACATTAACAGCGACAAATTTTACCTTTAACTCCTCTAGGTTTCATCCATTTCAAAAACCTGCTCACATCGGCAAATCCAACACCTAAGTTCTTCCCAAAAAACACGAAAATTTAACTCGTGAATATCTGTTGTTCACCTGGTTATGATTTCATGTTTCATTCGGCTGCACTCCTTCATTTTTATTAGGAACAGTCGTTGCTGAATCTTGATTCACCCATGGTTACCATGAGCTGACGGATCTCAAAATAAATTGATTTCTCAGAGCTATAAGTTTGGACCTTTTAGCCTTTAAATTTACGGTAATAGAGTTGCAAAGATGATGTCGTTATCCAATCTACAACTTTTCCTCAAGACGACAGATAAGGCAAACAACAGAAATGCAGCAGCAGTCGACAACCAGCAACAAAAATGCCACAGGGATGGTAGAGCAACGAAGTAGAGAAGGAGGTTAGCCACCTTGGAATGAATAATTTAGGACTAATATTAGTAGAATTTCATGAGAAATTGGCTAATGTTGGTAGTATTGTATAGGTTAGCTAATATTAATATCATTTTTGCTCTGAAATGCCATACTGAATAGTTTTTTATTGTGAGCTAACCATAAAAATAAACCATAAATATGTATTACTTACCAATAATTAGCCATTAAGTCATGGTACCAAATATAGCCAGAAAAAACTTAACAATGATAGACTATTAAATAAATCTAGGCAAAAAAAAGAATATTTCAGTGTATGGTTGGAATTGGTGAAACACATAGATGGGGCGATATACAAAATTAAGGAAGTTTGAACTAATTGGGAGTCAAAATTTGTTACCAATGATATAGAATATCCGAAAAGCCTAAGCAAAAATGATTATTTTTTAATAGGTATGATTGCAATTCATTAAAAATGCATAGATGAAACAATATACAAAATCAGAGGAAGATCGAAAGTAATCTAGACTAGTTTGAAATCAAAATTTATAATTGAAATCGAGATTAAAATTTCTTACAACACAGGTATCTAACATGTATGTTCCATCAAATGAAACCCCTGGTCCTCTAAGTCTCGACATCACTGTAAGGCATACTGTCATAGTTGACGAACTCCCAGATGAGGAATCTTCATTGGTACCGAGGAGAGAGAAGAAACCCCAGAGACATACCTCTAGAAATGGAAACCAAGATTTGCCGTTGGAAATCCTTCTCCAAATTAAATGTCTAGAAGAGTGATAACCCAACTGTATACGGTAAGATCGGGATGGTCAATTTTAAGGCTTTTAGCGTTCAGAGCGTCGGCCTTGATTGTTGGAGCAGAATTCGAAGTTTAACCCCGAGGTACATTCCTCGAGGAAGTATGCCGAGGGGTCGATTTACCTCGAGGCAGGGCAAAAATCGAAGACCATCATGGAAAAGCGGGAAGTTCCAAAAGACACGTGGTTAAAGCTGACCAAGTCTGCAAGAATAGTACAAGTCCGTACCGTGACATTAAATAGCTGTACCAGCTACATTTCTATGTAATAAATACACATGTACTATGTTGGGATTCCCCCTCCTATATAAAGAGACCCTTGTCATTTTGTAACACACATGATATTCTATACAAGAATAAGAACGTTCTCTGCTCTCTAACTCAAACATTCTCTATAATTATTTTATTGATTTATTGCCTTTCATTTATTGTGTTCGTTAATTGTTCTTCAATTATTACTCGTTATTGATCTTAAAGAGGTCATCTTCGAGGCCTTCAATACTGTTGTATCATTTTCGACCGCCCCTTGTCAAGCTCTCGAGCTCAACCTCGAGGCCCATTCCAACCAACCTCGAGCCTCCGTCTCTCCATTGCACGGTTTGCACAATCTCATTATTCCTCGCTCTTATCTCGTTTTCTCACGTCTCACTTAGCATCTATTGCCTAAACAACTGGTATTAAAATAGATCACGTATTTTTAGAACCACAAAATCAAATATAATTATAGTTACCATTTTCAAAGTAAACACCAAACTATTTTGGAGATATTGCCTAAACAACTAAACCTCTTAGTGGATTGTGATCTTTAGAGCAAGACGGAAGGACAAACCAGGAATCGAAATATGCCCATCAGTACATATCCTTCTGTTATCCCGTTGAAACATCTTACTACTATCCAGAAGGAATATCACTGGAAGGATGATGTTAATATACATTCTCATATTTTGTCAACACTAATCTTAACGGATTTTACTCTCGACATCTCCTCTATCCTAATTCTCCGGAACGTACTTTACCGGGAAGGTGTATTCACTTGGGTTTTGTTGATACTGAAGACGATCATGATTGGGGAAAGTACAAAACATTTCATTGTTGTGAAAATGTGCGGAGAAGTCTCTAAACTTAAAGAATTGGTGGAGAAGATATGATCCTCTTCTTCTACGTGATTGAGGACCTGGAAGCCATTTATGAACTAACAAATATCATTTCATTTGATCTTTGTCTCATATTCCTTCTACTACTATAGGTCTCTAGCCAAGGAAGACTCAACCTCGGGTTCTGGAGATTGACGAAGCTCACGACTGAATCTTGAAGCTGACCGCTTTGAAGCAAAAGAAGTACGGAATGTCAAGTTTCGTTCAGGAAAATGACCTTGCCGGTCCTCTAAACAAAGAGATCCGGAAAAAGAAGAATGAACAGCCCAAGGTTGATCAAAGTAGTCCCCAAGTCAATCCCTAGACTGCTCAATCCGTATGTCTCTAGCCAAGAAAGACTCAACCTCGGATTTCGAACAATGATGAAGCTCAAGACCGAATCTTAAAGCTGGCCGCTTTAAAAGCAAAAGAAGGAGGGAACGCCAAGTTCCAATTAGGAAGATGACCTTGCGAACTAAGGATGGCAATGGAGCAGTTGCGGGGTGGAGGGGGGGTTAGGCCTATGCGGAACGGAGCGGGTTCAAGCTTATGCGGAGCGGGACGGGGTTGAAATGGAAAATTTTCGATTCTCGCGATTGCGGGTGGAAATCTATTTCTCCGAGTACACGCTAAATACAAAACTGAAGTTGCATAAAATATTCTTTCTATTTACAATTAACTTTTATAATGGCCTGCTACCTAATTGCTAAAAACAAAGGAAACATGTTACGAGGCCACATTGATGGAAAATAACAAGTTTGTTGTAATATATTTGAATAATTTGATTTGACTGGCTGCAAATAGATGAAACAGAGTAATTTCTGATTGTTATTCCATGAAAACTATAGTATTATTTCTGAATTTTCAAACCAAATTCTTTATTTATTTAAGCAACCATAAAAATGTCCAATGTGAATCCAAAACTAGACATCTGGAAAGTTAAAAAGTACTCCTTTCATTTCACTTTATATGACTTGATTTAGAGTACGATGGTCAAATTACCTAATTTTTAGTATAAACTCAAATACGAAATCTTTAAAAAATTTAAAAATAAAATTTACATATATTAAAAAATACAAGTACGACAAGTTATAACTAGATCACGTAAAATAGAATAAAAAGAGTAGTTTCTAAGATATATCCGCTACAACATTACATTTAGTTGAATTTTAATTTTTGATTGAGTATAAAAGTAATTAACATATGTATGGTATATATAAATGGAGCATTATAGAAGATAAGTGTTCTGGTGGTATTTTTGAGTATTATGGTTCACAATCAATCTATATATTGACTTAAAAATAATTAAATATGGCATAATAGTTTGAATATTTTTATAGGAGAATGATTTTCAGTAACTATTAACAAATTCTTTTTTGTTAGACACACGTTGTTTAGAAGGAAACAAAAAAAAAAAAAAAAAAAAAAAAAAAAAAAAAA